>JADDOH010005556.1:0-101472 GCA_016648135.1 Agrypnia vestita
ATCCATTTTATGTAGTGAAAGACGCGGGACTTATATTCTTCCTAAAATGTAAAATGAACCCGGTCTAGATGAAACATCCTTATTTAGTTTCAGGACAACGAGGTTTACGCGTTCCACGAGGAATATGATATAACCCGATCTAAACGAAGGTAATTTTATATAATTTTAGGACAACGGAACTTACAAATTTCATAAGGTATATCGTGAAGCCAATCTAGGCGGAGACACTACGTATATTTTAAACAGAGTAAGAGATTAAATTTTACCATCAAGCCTAATACACCGCAAGAATGTCCTAGGCATAGTAAACAAAATAGCGGTCAAAGCTGTAGTGTTTCTATGTTCACACGTTTTTAGCTCAAAACGAATACTATAATTTTCACATTTATAATACAAGACGCGGATTTCTAAACGAATCATTTTAAAATAGTTCTGATTGAAATCTACATGTTTCATATTTATTAAATGAAGGCGCGAATTCTAAACGAAACACTAACATTGCTCAAAAACGGGACCCTATATTTATATATGCTTAAAATGAAACGCGAATTCCCGAATGATAGCATTTTATATAACTAAATGTAACGAAATCTTATATAGTTTATAAATAAGAAGACCCGGCCCCAGGCGGTTTATATATATTTTCAATATAACGAGGCCCCATAACATCTTTATAAGTATAATACAACCCCGGTCTATCGAAACAATGTACTAGAAGTTTTATATGTTTGAATACATGATATACGTTTTTTTATACGCGTTTTTATACGCGAGATTTACGTTTTCGTACAATACAAAGTAACCCAAATTATACAACCGCGAAGTTTACATCACTCCTAAAGTATGACCAGAACTAATTGAAACATTTTTCCATAGTTTAATTCCGCGAGGCAAATATCTTTCATAAAATATAAAATAACCGAATCAAATTAACATATTTTTACCTTATAGACTTTCCCCAACGCGCGTAATAATCCCGGCCACATGAAACGTTTTTATATGTTTTAATAGCGCGGGACCTATGTTTTCCTATATAATATAAGATAACCCGGGCCGAACGGAAGCAATTTTATATACTTTATAAAATAGTGAAACTTGTACTTCTGTAAAACCGTAAATAAACCCCGACCCCCACGAGATTATTTTATATAATTTTTTAGAATAATGAAATTTCATACATCTGTAAAATTGTAAATAAGTCCCGACTCTCACGAAATTACTCTATATAATTTTAAACGAAATGGAAATCTAGATTATTATGGGCTGAACCTGATACCCCGCGAGATCAGCTATATATTTTTCACTAGACGTATTTTTAATCCCAGAATTTATTCGCTATAATTTTAACGGACTCTTACTATTAACCATAAACAAAAAAAATTATTAAAATAAACTAAATATTCTTTCGATAACTAAAATAAACCCGGTCTAATCGAAACATTTCATATAACGAAATATTATATGCCTTACAAATGTAAAAATTAAAATGAGACCTCGCGTATTTAGCAAAGATAGGTATTTTATAAGACTTATTTAAAATCGAATCTGTTAGTAACAACTCCTTTATCTTTTAACAATTCCCGCGTGTTAGCATAAAATAGGTATCTTTATAACGCACAGCTAGTTTCCAGAGATCCGCCAATACTATACTTAGTAAAACGAAAATTTAACTAAATTTGAACTCTACCGTTTCCTGAAATTCTGCGAATATTATTCTGTGAACCTAGTAAGACGACAAAAATAATTAACTTTATAGAACATAGTGATTTCCGAAGTTCCGATATGCCAGATTAATTACCTTTATAAAATAAAATCAATCCCGTACTCTGAGTTAAAACCCTTTTAACAGGACCTCGCGTATTTAGCATAAGATAGGTATTTTTACAAGATTTATTAACAATTTCCCGCGTGTTTAGCATAAAATAGGTATCTTTATAACGCACAGCTAGTTTCCGGAGATCTGCAAATATCAGTTCTATATATGCCGGACTAATCAACTTAATAGAGCGCAGTAATTTCCGAAGTTCTAATATGCCAAATTAATTACCCTTTATAAAATAAAATCAAACCCGTACCCCCCTTTTCTTTTAACGTGAGCAATGTCGAAGAGTATATTTACCCGTATGTCACTTTCACTTGAAGTTAAACTATAATTTTCACCCACTGAGACACTCTAAGTCGACGGTAATTATCACTCACGGTAATTATCACTCAAAAAAACAACCGACGCAGATTTTGCGCTCTCGTAGACCGTCACCAACTGCCTGATTTCTGCTGTGTCTTGACATTTTAAACCCCCCCTAGCAGCCAAAGGTCCTAAGTCGTGTGTTTCCAGGATTTTCAATATCCTACTTTCCTTGAAACCAAATTCTTTGTTCCTAAGATTCAATTTGGCAAAAAAAAACCATATCTCCACTCGGATATGTCAGTTGATCCCACCTCCTATTGCCGTCTCTATCTCCATCCCTGTGCCCGTTTGGGACGGACTTGGTGGCTTCAGACGGTTTGAACTCGCTTCACAAGCGCGATAATTAATTTTTAATATTTAATTTCTAAGTTCAGTCCATATTGTCGTTTGATCAACCGTAACCACAATCTATCGGGTACTCCCCTAATCATAGTTGATGTTTCTTCATTATCTACCATTATCATGTCCCGTTCTCCCGTATTTTTACTCGTTTTTATCGGAAATTTAACGTTTCTTGGCCGCTATATCATGGGATCAATTCCCATATATTCACCACGTGCACACTGCATACCTAGATATAACAATCATCCAAAGGCACTATACCTAATTTTAAATTAATTTTGGGCGATCTTTTCTCGTGGGTCCCCAATGAATCCTGTCTTTTGGCCGCGACTCTCCGCGCACAGGGACGTATTAGCTCCCTCCGTTGCGGAATTTAAACATAATTTGTAACCATTTATTATTATTTTTATTGGCAGTAAGATTGATCCACAAAATAACTATGTTACATAGACAGTGAATATTCTCGAACAATATAATACTGGAAGAGTACTATTCGCTATAACACAATAAACTATTAATGTAAGTTAAATTAAATTTTTAAATTCAGTGGAAGATTTTTAAGATCGTTTTGCTTTTAATTTTTTTCCCAAAACAAAATAAATAAACAAATAAATAAACACACAGATACACACTCACACAACCCACTATTGGACATGTTTTTATTATTCTTTTATCGATTGTATGTATGTGTTTTCGCGTAATTGGCCCAAAACTCTGTGCATCAATTATTGTCTTTTCTTCAAAGATTGATTAATTATATGGCTGTAAGAAACCCAATAAATGAAAACAAATAAAACAAATAAGTAAATAAACCTCCAGTGCCGCAGGCAAGGCGTCGGATTAATTCAGTGCTCATTCATTGCCAAGGCACTGGACGCCTCCGCTGATAACTATATACCGCTCACCATGTTCTTAGAGGTGTGTTGAAAGATTGCTAGTATCTGTCGAATCGGTCTCAAGTAGTTGTCTGTATTTGTACGTTTATCATTATTACATGCTCTTGCTATATCCGTTCCACTTCACATTATTGTTCCTCCCGTCTTCGAATTTCTATCACACTATGTTCTCCTATGTTTTTGGTACTTATATGCTTGCTTTTTACTTGCATTTACTCCTATATATATTTGTTTCATTTATCCATCCATCTATAAGATCCCCATACGCTTTATCCTTTTATTTCATGTGTATATGGGCCGCAAATTCATATTATTTTATTTACAATATTCTTATCTAGATACACTTGTTCCAATTATGTTTTGTGGTTATTACTACCAAACCCGGCGAAATCTGAGCTAGAATAGCCAATCGTATACACGTTACCCGTCCTGTTGAAACTACGCTAACGTCGGACAGGTTTGTAGTGATTACATAGTTAATATATTGTATCTATATTCGAGTATATTATTTTCTTGTCGTGCCATTAATATGCTTACACGTTATCGTTATCTCTTTCCTAACTATATATACCGTCATTGCGCAATTACCTATCTGTTGTAAAAGCCTGAAGAGCGTTAGTCTACAGATAAATATAATAGAATTATAGTTAACTTTTCTATCTGCCTACGTTATCCGATTCCCGCGAAACGAAAATAAATCATTATCCGCTCAGTTAAGGTCACCCCTCTGGTACATCGTATATGTTTTAATCCGTGTTATTACAAATTATTTATGGGCGTTTTCCTCTCGCGATCCCCCGATTAGACCTGCCTTCCTTAGTTTTGCTCAATATTCTGCCTCTCTGTTGCACGGGGATCCACTCGAGATGAAGATATACGGCTCTCAAACGATTTCAAAACCCGAGCAAAAAAAGTCAATAATTCAGAAACCTCGTGGAACTGTCAATATCATCGTCACCTTAGAGTAGACGTTAATCGGTTTTTTAACGGCCCTAAACGCAATAATCGCGACCCAAATCTACGAAAGCCGTGTTCAGTATTTTTTTTGGGAAGCACATGTGGACCGCTCGGACCGCGCCGATCGTCAACCATTTGTACCAAACGCGGCTTTACCACAAGATTAATATGTTTTATAAGAATTGAATATTAACTGCTCGTAACCTATATCCGATCAATCGCTACTAACTCCCTCCCAATACTAGCGTTTCATCATTCCCAAATTTTTGTAGCTCCAATACTACGGCCAGTTTAGCTCAATTTTTCCCCGCGTAGCATTTAAATCATCTTAGAGTTCAAAATAAAAATAATATAATAAAAAAAAAAATCTATAGAAACAGGTGATTCATCACAAGGTTCTGATTTTCAATAAAATTAAAAAGATACATTACGGTAATAGAAAATGTATAGAAATAAGAGAAACTTATATAAAAACCGTAATTTAAATGATCTAGAAATATGCGAAATTCATTTTGATGACCTTTTGAGTTAACTGGGGCTTGAACAATGATATAAAAGTTAGTGTCAAAACGGTATACCGCCCGACGCTTACGTATGGTCAACAGATATGGATGATAAACGAACGAACGCGCTATAGAGTCCAAGCGGCAGAAATGAAGTATTTGAAAGAAATGGCAGGGGTAATGAAATGGGATCGAATAAGATACTCAACAATCTAAACATTGAACCACTGCTACTCTTCATAGAAAAATCGCAACTGAGGTGGCTTGGGAACATCTAATGACCGAATGTCTAGGAAAATACTTGTGCGATTCCTGAGGGAAGACGTCCAGTAGGCCGCCCCAGACACAGCTGAGCGAGGCAACTCCAGAAACTGTGTGAGGAAAGGATGGGACTATAATGGACGGAGGCCGCACAATCAGCGCAAGACATGGACGATGGAGGCGCCTTGTCGATGCAGTAGGTCCCCGTCCCGAATAGGACAAGGGGAAGAAGATAAGATGAGAAATGTTTATTTTATTTTATTTTTTAACAAACATACCGTCAAAAGGTCATTGATGACCCTAATAGATGGTCATTTAGTGACATTAGAGTACAAGTTTGAGTATTTTGTGAACATTTGAATATGATAATATATAATACACTTAATACACCTTTTAAGGTTAGTTAATAATTAATAATAAAAAATAATAAATGATAAAATATATAAATATAAAAATATCGCGGACCAATAAGTAGTTGAATAATTTTTTTTACATACAATTATTTTAATGCACATCGCAAATCAATAATTTTTTTTTAAATGAATAAATAAATCAATATATTTTTACATAGTAGGTACACAATTAATGATAAAAATAAATAAATTAACGATAAAAAGTGTTATAAAGATAAATAAATTGTAAACAGTGTTGAGTATAATATAAAGACTAGTTAAACAGGTTTACAGTTTTTAAGTGTTAAAATTAATGCAAGTAGAGTTTCCAGCTAAACAACTTATGTTTGAGTTAAGACTCCTTCCTGCCTTCATTCGGCTTAGATTTTTAAAAAAAATCAATTTTTGTTGATTGGTTGAATATCTCAAATGTGGGACTAGAAAAAAATGCTTATACCTGTAAGTTTCATATTTGAAATAGCCAAGCATTTAGGCATATCTAGGTGATTTCACACGGAATTATCCAATATTCAATCATTAAAAAACTATTTCATTACATTGAAATAAGTTTTTATGATTTAAACCAATCAACTGCTCATCATACTAGACTCATCATATGACTGCTCTACATGCATGCTCATACCTATGACTAGCTCATCATATGACTCTTGTCTCTCACACAGAGGGCTCCGAGTTTGTTTCCCGGTGAGGTCACAATTAATCTATGTGATTTACTCAAGCCTGGGTGTATTGTGATGTTTTCCGCTTCAGTAATTGGGCCTCTTGGCCTGTTGAAGCGTAAAAAAAAACATTTGTGCAGTATTTGCTAATCTGTGTACTAAACAAACAAGAATAGTATGTAGATATTCAAGATTAGTGTAAAAAACACTTCTAAAGTGATTTCAATAAAACGTATCACGTCTGTATTTTATATACCACCCCCTTTCGGCCGTGTTTATAGAATAGCGGCTCGTTCCAAGCTGGCTTCTTAGAGTCGAGGGTTAATAAATCTCTGTCTCTGTCCTTTCACAACCTTGACTTAGGTTACGCAAGCTAAATTCATCCCCCTGGCAGATTAGACCTGCATAAATTTGTCTGTTGACATCGGAGGCATTGCGGGGGATGGCGCCCCCACACATCGCGGATTTCTGACAGAATTACCTCGGCGAGGTGCAGCGGAATCTAAAGCCTTTTATTTTCAGTACATAAACTCCGGCAAAATCTGCCCCGGGGAGGACGTTATAGAAAACACGAATCCGTGACTTAAATCTGATTTTTAACGACTAGGGGAAGGAACTATGATGGTAGAAAATCATCGTACATTTATGTCATTATTTTGCAGGGGTAGGCAGAGATGCCACACTCTTCTATCCTGGCACACCACTTTTGCTTCGGCCACATTCATACATCTTCTCGTACACGTTCTACGGTTGTTGCGGCTTTTAACAGGGCCATCCTCAAATACTTGTAGTACCTGATCGTGCCAGGTCTTTCGCGGACGCCCTCTATTCCTGTTGCTTTCAACACTCGCCTCATATATTTTCTTAACCATCCTTGCCTCGTTCATACGTTCCACATGACCAGACCATCTCAGCACCCTTTTCTTTATTCTATCTACCACACTACAGCCAGCATTGCATTCACTTCTAATTTGTTCATTCCTCACTCTATCGACCAAAGATTTTCCACGCAAGCGTCTTAGTGACCGCATTTCCACCGCATTCAGTCTACTTTCATTCCTCTTTTGCCAATTCCAGGCTTCACTTCAATACATAAGGGTTAGCACTAGAAGGATAAATTAAATATAATAGTCATTTTGCACCGTTGAGTAAAAACAGTAGTTAACTCACATATTTTTTCTTTTCATTAGGATGCATTAGTGTGTTTTAATTATGTTTAATATATTTATTGTGTAATCTCAATAGTTTCAAGCATTATAATGTTAGAACCCAGTGTATAGCATAAACCAATCACAAACATTGTTTAGTTTAGTAATTTAAGCACAAAAGTAGATACAATATTAATTTTAAGTGAACTAATGTTAGCGTCAGAGTATGATAAGTGTAGAAAGTAGTGAGTTTCTTAACAAGTTTTGAAAGTAACACGGGAAAACGACTTGAAGGAATAAGGTGAGGAGGTTAGAGTCAGGGTAGTGTCAGAGGAAGAGCAAATGAGATAATAGCCGAAGTAAATATAGGGTGTAACAGAACTAGTCCACAATATTTTAAAGGTATATTTTTGCCTGTATTATGAGTCGAAAATGTTCAAGCAACCATGACCTAATATCAATAGTTAAAGAGATATGCGACATCAAATCTTGCATTTTTTAAAAATATTTCTGTATTATTTTTTGCAAAACGTTGGATAATCATTAGAGTAACCTATATCGATTACGAAAAATTAATTTTTTTCAATAAAATTTAAATAAAATAATAAAAACCCTGAAAAAAATCTAATTGGAACGTTTTCCAATTGGAATTGGAAGGTTTTTAATATTTTATTTGACTTGTATTCAAGATAATGAACTTTTCATCTTAGATGTAGGTTACTGTAATGATAGTCCAACGTTTTTCAAAAAATAAGTCTAAAATATTGGGGAAAATATGCAAACTTTGACATCGCATATCTCCTTAACTATTATGATATTAGGTTATGGTTGCTTGAACATTTTCGACTCATAATCAAGGCAATAAAGTATAGCGTATAGTGATGACGATTTCATTCCGTTGCTAAAATGAAGTACACAATCTGTATGATTCTTTTCGGCAAGGTAAGAATAATATTGAAAAGGTCAATATTGTTACAATTAATTTCATTGAATGCTTTGCATGTGCGGTATATAAAAGTATTTTGAGTATGAATTATTATTAACTAAGTCAATCTACTTGGTAGTCTTTATTTTATGCTGAAATGTTAGTTTTATTTGTGTGAGTGTGTCTGATTAAATTTTTCCCTTGAAACTCGTGAACTTAGTACTCTCCATTCAAACCACTATGTACCGCAGAGAATAAACTTACATACTAATTCTGCAGTACGAAGATTAAGTTTCATCCATTGATACATCTGATTAAAATGTATTATTATTTTTTTAACAAGAGCTTAGAAAATTTACATACAAACAACATGGGATTGCAGTAAAATAAATTAGAAATAAGAAAAAATATTAAAATAAAATAAAATATTACAAATAACCAAATCCTTTTGCAAAGAGATACCTTTAAAATTTGTTTTTACATTGCTTCCTAATTAGTTATTTGACTCCTATATATTTATTTTTTGTTTACTTTACTTCCAATTTTAATTTTTTTCTTTAAATGTTGTATTCTTAAGAAAGGACCGAAACATGTTGATTAATCAATAAATAGTAGTTATATGCCAAGTGTTTTCTTTTTATTGGTATTATTATTTATTTTTGAAATCTTATCACATGTACTCAAAATGTCTGTATAAGAGATTCATTCATTGTTTACAATCAAAGTCTTAATGATTCAACATGGAAAACCCGCACTTTAATAGTGATTTGATCGTAGTAATTAATTTTTTTATTTTATATTTGGCAAACTAAATTTGGCAAATAAAAAAAAAAACACTGGTTGTTTTGCTGAGAGGAACCGGTGTGATAGTAGCTATTCCTAAAACAGTTCCAGGAATGGCTGGGTCCTTTCAGTGATTTAATACATGAAATTGTGTTTTTATTCGAATAATGCTCCCAGATATCTCGGATGATCTCGGTAACTCTATATAAGCCTAGGTCAATCGAGCGTAAATAAAATTTTGAAATTAGACACGCTCCATTCGGTCGTCCAGGAATGCATATACACCATCATGACACGTGGTAATCATTTAATAGTTATATGATTTTGTAAATATTGGATTTGTAAGGTAATTTATTTTGTACTTCAATACTGGTTTGGAAAACACCACCAGCACACCACGGCATCCAACATTGTAGACTGTATGTCGACAAAAAATTGTTCAACTCGGATGCATAAAATCATGTATTCACTAGGGGACAAATCGCGCAACATTCCGCTCGGCATGTCGCATCAACATCTACGCTCATGTTTCGGGGACAACGACGCGGTCATTTGACGTGTACACACCGGGACTCACATATCACTTGTCGCGGAAATGTCACCCAAAAGGGTTATGATGAATAGTGCTGCGTATCTATTTATTCTAACGAGTTTATCGAAACGTAAGAGCTGAAAAAGGTGGTGGGTGCGAAAGTATTTACTGCAAAGGAAAAGAAGGATGGATATTCTATGCGATCTTCGAATGTCTGACGGATCAATCGTAAATTTTTTTTATTTTTATTTTTAATTTTTTTTATATATTTATTAATTTTTGATATTTATTACATTGTACATATGCCAAACTGCACAGAAGTTTTACGGCATGGTTGCCTTCAACATTTGACATTAACTTTTATTTTATAATAAAGATAGTAGGTCATTATCGAGTGTTGCATGTTTTTTTACAAAATGATACATAATATGTAATTATAAATTAATGTAAGATTAGGTACATAGCTTAAATATATATTCTTTTAGCTTGTACTTTTTTGAAGCCAATGGAGTTTTTTTGTCTTGCATCATCTCAAAGAATTTTTTATCTAATTTATTAAAGATTCTTGGCACAATATAATCTCTTTTTCTTTCGCCATATACGTTGTTAGTGATTGGTATTCTCATTGTTCGTCCTGTCGATTTCATTTCATTTCATGATTTTATGCGTAACTATATCGAATAATTTAATTTCATTGGAATGACAACAACTGATTTTGAAAATTTATTACAAATGATCGGGTCTTCCATAGCCAAGTAAAACACAATATTACGGAACGCTATTTTATATCATATTATGCTATACATATGTAACTGTAGCGCATGCGTCTTAGCTTGTCAACATACCACGTGGTACTGACGCGCGGTACGATGACCCCGTGCGCGACGTTGCAGCGTCCCGTAGATTCTATGCCGCGCGTGATGTTGAGGGACAATTTGTCCCTTAGTGAATACGTGGCTTGAAACCACCCTAAATTATAGCGGGTTCCAGTGGGGGTTGCCGAGATACCACATAACTTTTTCGACAATAATATTTTGCTTGTGATGCTGGTGAGGTTCTTAAAGTAATACAGACAATATTCGCACCGAGTGTGACAGTTAAGGATGAGATTTTCTGCTCTGAGCTTCTCGGGGAAGGCAAACCTGTCGGGACCACCGCAGATGTTTATGTTTGGCGTTCGCGAGTCCTTCTATTCCATTCTTGTCTCCATTTGTCTATTCTTACCGGCGGAGCAGTATTTTGGAGGTTATGTTTGAATGTATTTGGGATGAGTGAGATGGGTGAATGAGCTCCTGTCTGGAGGATTACGGCTGTGTATAGAAGCCGCCTTTATATTCGTAATCGTTTGAATCGTGATGTTAATTTTTATCACTACAATTTATAGAAATTAACTTTGTGTACAGCACATTTTTATTGAAAAAAATTCAACATGTTTCAAAGCCAATGGCTTCTTCATCGGGATAACAAATGTACAAAATTAAATTTAAAAATCAAAGTATAGATAATCAAAATATTAAAAAGTTATATATGGAGAATGAATGATAAAAAAGTACCTACTTAACATGAAAATAAAATTAAAAGATAACTATTTGCAAAAATGACTTGGTTATTTATAATATTCAATTCACTATTAACACTTTTTCTTATTTACAAAATTTCTAATTTATCAAACTGTGATTCTGTATGTAAAATTTGTAAGCCCTTATTAATATCAAAAGAATGTTCCGTAGCTAAAAGCTGGTTAGCAAATTCAGAATAATTATTACTATAATTATTCTGAATTTGCATTTATTATTGAATTTCATTGGCTTTGAAACGTGTTGAATTTTTTTCAATAAAAAGTGGTGTATACAAAGTTAATTTCTATAAGTTATAATTATAATGTCACCACAATATAATTTTGCTGTGTTTGAAGAAGAAGTTAATTTTTATCGTCTGTCGGAGTATTGTTTGCTTGCATATTTTCATTTAGATATAACAAATATATTTTACATCTAGTACATAACCTTTTAAAAAACTTAAAATAACGTAAGATCAAAAATCATGATCAAATATTGAAAAATTGTGAGACAAGTGACATCTTTTACATTTGCTGGCAGTTCGTTGAAACATTTGAAACCTTTATAGTATAAACGTGTATATAAAGTGCAATAGTATAAAAATAAATATAGTGGAAAAAATTTCCACTGGTAATTAACCCGACATTGTTATATAAATACAAATAGTGAATAAATAAATAAAATAATTAAACTGTTTTGCGTTCCTGTCAGTTTTGCTTGTTTGCGTGATAAATATTATTGGCAATAGCATGGTAATTTAATTGCAGCGATAATTACAATTACATGACTACACTAAAATTACTATAATCATCATCATCATCATCATCATATTATCCTACTAGGGTCGGGGGCCCCTAAGACTCGACAAGGTGCTTCCATGATCCCCTGTCTTGCGCTGCTTCTGCTCCAGTCAACCAGTCCAGACCCATTCTGTTTTCAAATACATTTTTTTGTTGTCTCTCCCAGCTTAATCTGGGTCGATCCACCGCCCGTCTTCCGTCCGGGGTTGCCAAGAGGATTCTTCTTGGTAATCGTTCCTCTGGCATTCTGAGCACATGTCCAAGCCACCTCAGTTGTGATTTTTCTATGTGCAGGAGTAGGGGCTCCATGCCGAGTGTGTGCCTTATGTCGGCGCTTCTCACTCTGTCCATCAGTGTGACTCCCGCTACCCCCATTAGAAAACTCATCTCGGCAGCCTGGACCCTTGATCTCACTGTCTCCGTCAGGATCCAAATTTGATGGCCATATATTAGAGTAGGCATGTACACCGATTACTATAATCAAATTACAAACGCCAGACTATGGGATCTTTAGCCTGGAGTTCGGAGCGAATGCTGCTGTCTGGAGGCGGAAGAGAGAGGGAATTTCGGTGTATCCATTCTTTGCATTGACATTACTCGGTAGTGGATCTTGCCCTGGAAGGTGAGAGCGAAACCAATCATGTCCAATCAGCACAGTGTCGAAAAGCTTAAGAAAACATCTCGATCTATCTGATATAAATTTGCGTGTTAAACCCCGTATAAGAAACCCGGAGTTCTTCAAAATAAGTCAGCTCACTAATAATGTCGGTTACTTTTCTCCCATCACAAGGTTGTGTCGCACATATAATTTGTATTGTGCTGACCCTAACATTGATGCTGATATTCTTGCAGACACCTTATCTTCGTTCAAAAACTCACTCATACACAACATCCATTTTCTAAACGATGACATGAACCTACAGATCCATTAAATCAATCGTTCATTAAATACTAATCGCACTACACTCAAACACAAAATATATAGTATACATAAATGTACATGTAAAATATAATTAATTGCAAAAATACATGTTACTAGAGCGTGCCGAAGACACTTATAATTGGGATAATGGGCATAGTCTTCAATATAATGCTTATTATCAGAGTATCATGTACCTATTATCCTGTTAGTGTCTCTAATAAATAATAAATAAAAAATGTTACCTATAATGCTTTTAAATCAATAATTAAATTATAGAATTATTTTCATAGATTAATTCGTCTAAATAATGTTAGGAGATACGAGCGAAATGATAAATCCAAGGCTGCGACGTTGGAGGTTTCCTCAACTAGCTGCATATTGGTCGGTTGAACCAGCACGCGCCAATTGGGTGAAATATTAAGATGGATTATTCCGTGCGCTGCTCCGCGGACTGGAATAAGCGATGTATATTGTAAGTAATCGTATGACATAACCTATTCAGGCGTCTCGGCTTATCGAATACTTTAACCGAGCTAGGCTTTATTTCATTTTCATCCCCGACGCTAAAAGCGACGGTAAAACCCGTTATAAGTTATCAATTTCTAGTAATTTTATATTTACGGTTTTTGTGTTTAATTTGTAGAGCTCCATCTTTATTTTTAGCGAAATTTAAAATAAATTAAATTTTAATAAATTTATTATTAACTTCTGCGGGTTAACTATTTTTAGCGTGACAGCTGTTTCGGCTTTCAAGACCATCAAGATCAAAGAACGAATATACCACGTATAATCGACTTATTTATACAATTTTGAGTTACCCCTTCCCCTTTAGAGTAATTAGATATTTGTGGTGAAGCCCTATATGAATGTTCGTTTTTTCCCGGGCACTTATCATTAACGGTGCCTCGGTTTACAAAATTCTATATTTATCAAAATTCCCCGTTTTCTGTAAATGATTCTCTTAAGCTTTTATTTATAAATATTATTTTAATTTATGGCCTTGATTTTGTTTTTTTTTTTAAATATATTGAGAAATGGAGAGATCATTTTTTGCTGGCTATTTAAAGGTTTTATGCTTGGATCATTTGTATATTTATTTAATTCCAATTGCTGGAGTGAATTCATTCACAAAAAATAGTTAAGCCGCAGAATTTCATTAATAATAATTATTAAAATTTAATTTACTTATAAATTCGCTAAAAATAATAATTTTTATTATTTTCAATCTACGTATGTACTCATTAAGTTGATCATCGTATGTTATAAGATAATAAAATATGCTCGGCGTGTGATTTCAATCTACGTCAAATTTCGCAGCATCTCCCATGCGGGTCATGGAGTACTTTAATCCAGGGATTTCGCAAAGCAGGTTTGATAGCGGAAGAGCGGGAAAATATTAAATTATAATTAATCGTGTCAAAAACAGGAGACTATCCCGAATATAAAAATAAAAGCAAGCGATTCCGATGTTTCAATAATGACTTGGCGCAATTTATATTTCGTTTTCCGAAAGATCTGAGCATTTTTCTGATCTTTTCATTTTGTGACTTCTTCAAAAAGAGCAAAATAATTTTGTGATGATATTATTAATAGGTATAATGAATAAAGATGAACTTTGTCTTCAAAGCTCATTTTTGTTAATTATTTAAATTTTGTGTTTTAATTTATTGTAACTTTTCTCGTAATATTTTATTTTATATAAATAATAATTTAAATAAATGCATAGTTTGTATTGTATCCGCTGTACAAGAGTGGAGAATTTTCAAGATGTTTGATGGGCATATTTTTACTGTAACATTTCGTGATTTTTTTTCTGCCTTCATATAGTTAATTTGTGCATTACTTATTTATCTATTTATTTAATATCAACGCCCTTCACATATATATAACACGTATTTTTACCTAGCTAGCCCGTATATTTTCAGTAGCGTGGAAGATGAGCAAGTCCCCAAAAGTTTGGCGAACATGAGTGATAGTCCCAATTTTTAAAAAGGGATACAGTAAAGTGTGTGCCAACTGTACAGGTAGTTGGGTCGGTGGCGAATGGTTGATTTCAGTATGGCACTGAATGGAGGAATGGATGATATATGAATAAGAGTTGGGTCTTCAATTAATATTATGTACCACTTTTGTTGCTGCAATAAATGACGGGAATTATGCTCATATTATGAAGCCAAGCGATGCTTGGTGAATCTGGATCATATTTTTTTGGGTCGCAATACTAGGATTGGTCTGCAAAAAGCACTCGATTTCTCCATTCCTCTCTATCACCTGGCAGCCTCTTCATTGTTTGGTAGGTGCTACAGCGCACATCTCAGATAATCTGGTCTACGTAGCTTGATATCATGCGTCCTCTACGATTGTTGCCTTCATCATTTCCCTCGACGATGGTAAAATGCAGGCCCGGATGCCTTATATTATGGCCTATCCAAATTGCTCGTTGTTGGGCGATTCTGTTCAGGAACCGCCTCTTTTCGCCCACTCTGCTTTACACCTCGTCGTTTGAGAAGTAGCACCACATCTCAAAGGCCGCTAGCCTCCCGGATATGCTCTGGCCGATGGTCTATGCTTCGCTGCCATACATCAGCACACTCCAGAAAAGATTAATTAATCAAGTTCTTCCTAATCTCTAAATCAATGTTGGGGGATTCAAGGATCTCGGATTTTTTGTCTGGACAATAAATTCTAAGATATCTCTACATGAGAGAGTACGGGCGTTATCCTTGGCTTTACCTAACCGAGTTCCTCCAGGGTTTAGCAGTTTAGAGCAGGTACAACAGTTTAGAGACTAGAAGGAATGTGTATCTGATTACGCATTTTTATCGATTTTTGCGCGGTATGATCGAAATTATGCGGAGCATTGGTTTGTATGTTCCCGATAATTACCTAAGACAGCGTCAGCATAGATTGTTTCACATTCCAATATACAGGACCAACCTGCCTGTTGGAAGAGCTACTGCTATGCTGTACAATATTACTCTGGATATCGATCTGTTCCATGTCTCTAGAGGGTATTCCGAAGCAGAATTCTCTTACACCTTTGATGTAAATGATTTTATATATTATGTTTAAATTTTGCTTTTGTTTATATATGCTTATATAAACATAACTTACTATAACATTTACGAATAAAATTTTGTGTTTGTAAATGTTTATAAAAATAAATAAATTGAAATTGAAATTGAATAAATCTCAGTGCGAACTGCTCTGCGACTGGTTAGACTCACGCTGCCCGACGCCAGGGTCAAAGATTGAGAATATCCGACCCGCTGGCACGTACATAGAAGAACTTTACCCGCACATTAAAATCTCCACTGCGGAGTTCATAAAGCATTCTCAAAAAAAGCAGCTTAAATCGGTTCGCTCTTAATTCGATTACCCCCCGATAGGCGGCGGAGACTCGGGGAAATGGCCGCCTCCGACGCCGGCGGATGAAAAATGCGTCCGCGTCGGCCGCCGGAACTCGCCGGGGCTTTCGCACCGCGCGGGTAAGGCTGCGTTCACACGACCGCGCGGTACCGCGCGGAACTACTCACCGCGCGGTACAAGATCTTAACTCCTGTGTGTCGGTGATGTAACGTAGGTCTACCTGTCATACAAAATATGAAATATCTACCTTATTTACGAAAACTAAAACGTCACATTTTTTGTAATCATCGAATAGACATTTTCACACTAAAATTACTAAATTAAACTGTTAGGAATGTACGGATTTTTTAATTAAAAAATATTTATTCATTACTCTCGTATTTTCGGCCAGTGTGTAAGAGAGAGCAGTATATTGTGCATCGCAGTTTAATCGAGCAAGAAAGAGCACGACAATACCATACATTTTATGTAGGACAGAGATGGCGGTTGCTTGGGTTTCGGCGAAAGCAAAAACAATATAGAAAGAGTACGATAGAGTCGGGTAACACGTGCTAGACAAAGACGGAGTGCATGCGACTGAAGCGAGCAGGCGACCGCGTCGTTGTATTCAGTTGCTATTGAAACGACGGCGGAAGCGCACGCAAATTCGATTTGACATGATTTTATAATAATTTACTAAAATAATGCAAATATGTATATTTACCTTACATAATTATGTAAAGGGACCTTTAAAAAGTCTTATCTGTATTGTATATATGTATATTTTATCACATATTAAAAACTATGCCGATTTTTAATCAGGTAACGCTGTTTTACTCCACCGTCCCCAAAGTTTTTTTTTTAGCACAGTCTTTTAAGAGTTAATAAATAGAGTTTATCGTATACATTACCGCGCGGTACCGCGCGGTACCACGCGGCACCGCTCCTACCCGCGCGCAAGATCTTGATCCGCGCGGTACCGCGCTGTGCCGCGCGGATCAAGATCCTACAAGCCTGTATCTACCCGTTCAGTTGATCCGCGCGGTTTGAGGCGGACAGACGCGTAGATCGAAGAAAACGAGTAGCGAAGACGTATCTATCGATTTGCTTATCGATGAAATTAAAAAAAGAGATGCCATTTGGAATCTTAGTTCGAAGGACGATTCGAATAAAATAATAAAAAGAAGATCTTGGTGATACCTTGATGCAATACCTTATAGCATGATCACTATGTTTTAAATCGTTTTCAACGCAATCATATAAAAAATCAAAGGATGTTATTATTATTATTGATAATGGGCAGGCAGCTTAAGCTGATAGGCCCATATCACTGTCTCTCATATGTAACCGACATCCTGAAATAGTTAAAAAATTTCTCTTCGTGTAGTCTCAGGTCGGGATATAAAGTAAAAAACAGGCTTGAAGAAAGTCTTTGACTTAAAATAGGATGCACCCAGTATCTTCTTTGTCTTCATCTGCGACGTTTCAGTTTTCGGTATAAAATCCGTAAGCAAATTGCCTCCTCCACATCCATTCTCTAACAATGTTGATGCCGGACTGGCTCGCGCACAACGCTGTCATGTGAACGCTCTCACCGCGCGGTCCATGTGAACGTGGCCTTATATTCGGGCCTCGGCGAGCGTTTTAGACAAATCTAATAAAATCCGGCTGTCTGTCGGCCTGACGGCGGCCGGAAGTTGTCGCGGGATTTATTCAGATTCCCGCCATTGTCACCTGGCGCGGCTCCAAGCGCCGGCCGGCTGCGCGCGAGGTGGCTGAATATTTATTCGGCGCTAATAAAAAGCCGCCCATGTGTGAACGGGCACTTTGTCGCGCGGGAGACTGGCCGACCAGCCGGTCCAGGTGGACTGTCTGGGCTCCGTGAGCGATACTGTTGTAATTGATAAAAAGTGATATTTTTAAATTTTCAAAGGAAGCAAACACTTGGTGGTGATACATTATAATTAAATAAATAAAAATAACTTTGTTATACACCACTTATATTTATTAAAAATCCAACCAGGTTTCGCTACTACCGTAGCTTCTTCAGGGATCTTAACCGTCTAAACATACAAAAGTTATGCGCTTATATACTAGTGTGAAAGGTGGAAGGGGTGGGATTAAACAGGGAATATTACTATTAAGAGGGAACATATTTAAGAGTGGACTATAAGACAAATTTATTTCTTTAAATAAAATAACTTTTTGTTTAACACCACTTTTTCGAGTTAAAACCAACTAGTTTCGACTCACAACTGAGTCTTAATCAGGGTTCAGATATTAACTAAATAAAAACAGAATTACGAACAATTAAGAAAGCATTAAGGGAAGAAAGAGATAGAACGTCAACTGTGGTGGGGGTTGAGGGAAAGAGAGTGGGTGTGGGTGGGTGTAGTTAATTGGAAGGGGAATATATCTATAATTGGACTACACGATAAATCTAGTTGCTTATTCAGTAAATATTTTTTATTTGTTTTTAAATTTTTTTTTATTTCTAAAGCTTCTAAATTATTGAGACAAATACCTATGTCATTTCTGTGAAGTACATCTACACCCGAAGATTGGTCAAATGTGTGGTTTTTTTCTATTAAATGAATTGCAAATTCTGAATAGCCTACACTATTTAAACATCTTTTATGTTCAATGTGTAGGCTATTCAGAATTTGCAATTCATTTAATAGAAAAAAAACACACATTTGACCAATCTTCGGGTGTAGATGTACTTCACAGAAATGACATAGGTATTCGTCTCAATAATTTAGAAGCTTTAGAAATAAATTTTTTTTTAAAAACAAATAAAAAATATTTACTAAATAAGCAACTAGATTTATCATGTAGTCCAATTATAGATATATTCCCCTTCCAATTAACTACACCCACCCACACCCACTCTCTTTCCCTCAACCCCCACCACAGTTGACGTTCTGTCTCTTTCTTCCCTTAATGCTTTCTTAATTGTTCGTAATTCTGTTTTTATTTAGTTAATATCTGAACCCTGATGAAGATTCAGTTGTGAGTCGAAACTAGTTGGTTTTAACTCAATAAAGTGGTGTTAAACAAAAAGTTATTTTATTTAAAGATATTATGTCGCACCACAATGTGTTTGCTTCGTGTGAAAAAACAAATTTATTTGATTATTAATTATTTTATGATACAAATGAATGGCTTTTCTTATCTCTAATGCCTCTAAATTATCTAGTCTTACCTATTCCGTTTTTATGGATAATACTAACTCCTGTGCTATTATTGAACGTGTGGTCTTCTTCAATTAAATGGTTTACAAATTCTGAGAACCCACTACTTTTTAAACAACGCGTTGTTTAAAAAGTAGTGAGTTCCCTCTTAATAATAATATTCCCTGTATAATCCCACCCCCTACCCCCACTATTGGCACTCCGTCCTTCCACCTTTCACACTAGTATATAAGCGCATAACTTTTGTATGTTTAGACAGTTAAGATCCCTGAAGAAGCTACGGTAGTAGCGAAACCTGGTTGGATTTTTAATAAATATAAGTGGTGTATAGCAAAGTTATTTTTATTTATTTAATTGAGTGATATTTTTATTTGAAACAAGGCTTCAGTTTGGAAAAAAATATCGCTAGCACAGCTTGCGTGTTGCAATTTCGTAGTATTGTTGTAACTCATTGAACTTTATTTATTTTTATTTATTCATTTCATATACGGTACAAAGTACCTCTTCATTTTCCTTGCTGTCCCAAAGTATTACCTAGAGAGGCGTTGGGTCGACTCTTCTCGTTCTCAGGCTGTATCTTCTTCCGTTCTGGGTATCGCTTTCATCCAGACCTTTTCTCTGTAGTATTTTGGAGCATTGAGTCATCCAGGAGTTATTTGGTCTTCTGGTTATTTGACATTGCCTGCTTCACCCTATGGTCTGGTGGTCTCCGTCTTATGTGCCCATACCATCTCGACTGTCGTTCCTCCAGCTTACTGTTTATGTGCGTGACACCCAGGCTACCAAGAATATGTAAAATTTTTATCCTATCTTTTTACGTTACTCCTGCCGACCATCTAGGCATTCGAATTTCTGCTGTTTTGAGTTGCCTAGAGTAGGATTTGTACATAGTCATACGTTATCGTGGGTCTAACAATAGTGCGGACCATACCGGAGAATTGAATTCAAGATGACTTCTAATTAGAGACGATTAGAGTATTTTTATGTTGTTGAAATCCTAGCATTAGATTTAATAAACTAAGTTTACCTAGAGTGAGAAATTACTACAATCAGCTGTCACCCAGTAACAATAACCTGGACATATCACTCAGGTTTAGTTTAAGGAGCGAAGTTTTAACATACTTAATTGATAGTTGTTCGAAATATAATACATGGTAACCATCATCAGCCCTGATGATGGACCCTGCAATGGGATCCGAAACGTTGGCCAGAGAGGTCACATATACACGGCAGAATATCCCAGAAAACTATACACAGAAGATACATGCTAACCATACATAAATGAGGACTATTTCATGTAACCGAATTTATTGACCTTGGAACTCACGAAATAAATGATTGCACAAGTGTAGAGCGCGTATGTTCCAAAGTCTATCATGATATAAGTAATAGTACTCAGCGAATATTGCTAATTTGGTTTAAGGTAAGCATATATTGCATAAGTTTCGGATACCATTGTAGGGTCCACCAACAGGTCTGATGGTGATGCGATGCGGTCCGAAAAGTCGGCCAGAGAGGTCAGATATACACGGCAGAATATCCCAGAAAACTACACACAAGTATACCTACATACACTTGAATTTAAAAAATGGATATACATATTTAAAAATGTTTGTCATAAAAACGCATATCATCGTTAGGGCCAGGTTTGAGACGTAACTCGTAACATGACCTGATAACATATTTCATCTCGTTCTATCTCACAGTTATGGGTAGTTAGTTACCTCTAAAACGCGTTGAAGGTCGAATCGCTGCCGTTTTGCAATACTGTGTTCGCGATACGTTGCTGTGAAAGTCGTTGCGAATTTATTATCAGATCAAGTGCATGATTCCCACTCAACCACTAGGCCAGATCCTTGCATCTACGTAATCTATTCCATACATTTCTTCCAGTTCGAGTTGCGTCTCAACCATAAAACAGAACCACTTGATATAGTCCTAACAGTTTACGTATATCATATTTCTTAAGGCGATCGTCTAGCAAATTTCACAATTTTTTCTCATTGTTTCTCTTGCGTTTATCACATTTTTGTATGGAAATATCTCATTTTAAAATTTATTAGTCAGGTTACGTATATTTTAAATACGAATACCTTATTACAATGTCACAAAAAAAATGATTTAATTGATTAATAAATTACCAAACCTTCGATGTTTTAAAAATGAAGAAAATTGCTCCACTTTGTGGGCCTTTTATGACTGAACGGCGTGTTGAGATGTCTTTTTAATTCAGTAATATTAGAAAGTAAACGTTTATCTTAAATTTATTACAGTTATAGCAAAATCTGTGAGTTTGTAAATATTAAGGAATATAACAAATGAAATAAGCATTATGTGTCTCCCTGTTCACAGGAAACAATATCGTTATAATTTAATCAGACAAAATAGACGAGATGTAGGTACTTATATAAGTTTGCGAAAGGTTTATATAAAAATGTCAAAATATCTGTCGAATCTCAATATTACTGTCATCATAGTGGAAATATTGGCTTTGATTTAATATTTTTACACATTGGATGCAGAAATTATAGGTCGACCACAATCAAAAGACCATTCCTAGCTTTGTCCGGTAAGAAGAAAGCGGGGAGAAAGTTGCCTGGCTTGCCCGTATTACAAGCCTCAATATGATATTCCAAATAAATATATATTTTTTAGTTTAAAAAAGGTTACTTACTTACTAGAAAAACTTCTTTAGTGTTCATTTTTTGCATCGTAACAATACACATATTTTTTGCGCACGTTCTTTTGAATGATGTGATGAAACAAATTGATTTCTATCATCAAAATAAAATAATATTCAAACATTATTTATTTTACATAAAATTCATCACTCAAAAAATTACGAAGTGTATAATGCTGTATAAAAGTAGTTTGATGATTACAACAACAAACCAACTAGGAAAACACTAGTCCTTTTATAAACGTGTATAAACAATATCTAACGGCCTGGATATTGAAATTATTCCCACATAACTCCCCTGGCAGGATAGGCACGGGGCCTTCCGCTATATTTGTTTGGGTATGCTACATACGTATATACCAAAAGGTAATGCATATATTTTATCTGTAATCTACGTATCTGCGGAGACATCCTAAATAAATAAATCTTCCATTGTTCAATCGCGCGTGTCTCTATTGCTTGCCCAACGTAACTTGGCGTGCGGCGAATTTTGAACTAAAACCCTCCCCGCCCGCACCCGGCGGTAACCATTCGCCCTGTCATTCAGTTCATTCTCGTCTTTGAGCGCGAGCTGTGACGTCTTGATTACGAATATACACTGAATTATTATGTTCAAAACATCCTAAACAGTCCGGGATGGTGCAAGAACAATTGCCAATGATGTACTAAAGTTTTGCGAAGCTGAAAAGGCGAATAATGGACCGGTATTACCGTCTGACAGTTTGACAGATATAACGGCCGCTATTACTGCATGGTTCCTTTAGTGCTGCCCGACCATATATCTGTATTTAATACGACACCGGTCACCGGACTGGTCAAATGTTATAAATGGTCAGTCCTGCTGTACGGAGTGGAATCGTGGACCCTCAAAGTGAGTAGCATGAACCGGCTGGAGGCGTTCGAAATGTGGATACACCAGAGAATGCTCCGGATACCCTGGACGGATATGGTCAGCAACACAAGAGTTCTTCAAAGAGCTAGAGTGAATAGAGAGTTGCTGACAAATATCAAAATCCGAAAGGTATCGTATTTGGGTCATGTGCTCAGAGGAGAAAAATATGAATTGCTCCACCTGATTCTTATGGGAAAGACAGAGGGTCGTAGAGGTGTTGGAAGGAGACAAATTTCCTGGCTCCGCAATATACGCGACTGGACGGGCATAAGAAGTGTTGAAGAGCAGTTTCGTGCTGCCCAGGACAGGGACGCTTTCTCTCGGGTGATAGTCAACGTTGGGGGCACCTGACATGACACCAAAAGAAGAAGAAGGTCACCGGACATTCTGTACATTATGTATTGTGTAATAAATTTACACCCTGACAACTTCTGTTACGCGATAGGGACGCCCTCCCTCGCACGCCAAGTTATAGTGGCACGTCTATAGCTTAGGCCACATCACAGGGCGGGGGTAGCGCGGAGGGATCTGCACTTCAAGGGGAAACACCCTTGGGGTGGGCAGACTTGGAAAGCCCTCCAGTTAAAGTCACATCGAAACAGCATACATTTTACACAATAAAACTCACACGCCGTTACGGGGTCACACCGCCCTGGGAGAATAGAATTTAGATAGAAATCGGGTGAATTTTTACCGGGATCGTGCAGTGAGAACAAGAAGCGTGACTTTTATTTAAACGTACTAGCCGCAAACCCGTCAAAAATGGCGGTATTTTTACATGTCGGTTCCCAAGGAATAAGTATTTATCTTTTTTATTTAAAAAAATGTTGTAGCCACGCCCCCATTCAGAATTGATTTGTTTACTAGGATAGGTAATGGATAGTCGGTTGTACGTAGGTCCTGATGAAGATACGGTGGTATCGAAACCGGTAGACGTAGATTGATTATTTAAGTGGTTTATACAAAGTTATTTAATTAAAATTTATAATTATGTCCAACCACAATGTTAAAGCTATATACATCAAAAATATGTTAATGTTTTACTATGTGAAACATTTGGTTGCTCGTAGGTCTGTTTAATTCTTGTTTTTTCGTTTATATAATATTGTCACGACGCGACGGTCTAAAACACACGTAATCGTAATTACACGTAATCGAAGTCTTTCTAACTTTCTACATGAATGTGGAACTGTTTGTTTGTTTGTATATTTTTTATTTAGTTGTAAAAAAAACACATTTTTACATCTAAGAGTTAAAACATAAATTAACATAGCACTTAATGATAGATATTCCCAAAATATATATCAACGTAAATAATCATAAATAGAAACACATTTTCACATTTGGCACAAAGAAGACTTTAAAAAAACATGAAACAACATAACATGATCATACATTAAACTTACTTTTCACATATTTTACACTTAACCTACAAAAAGTAGTGAAACTATATACTTCTTTCACATTTGCTGGCAGTTCATTGAACAATTTGAGAGCTTTATAGTATTAACTATTTTGTGTTCCTGCCAGTTTTGTTTGTGGAAGCCTAAAATCCCCTACTATAAGTGTGGACCTGAAACTTGTATTTCATATTTTTTTATACATATATATTGGAACTAATCATTTTTTTATTTTATATATCAATACTAGGATATTTTGTATAAATTGTTGCCCAATTGTCATTACCTTTAGTTGCTTTACCATTTCGCTAATTCTTGTATATTTTTTGCATCTTAAGGTAGTTCTCATGGTTTCTGTTTTGAATTTTTTCCTTCTCAGTTTAATTTACCAAAAATAGTATTGTTGATCCGTAATTAATATGCGGAGTCACAATGGAATTATATATTAATTGTGACGTTTTTAGGTTAAGTTTCTTTCTTATTCTGCCTAAAAACCAACTTTTTTGTCAATTTTCTTTGTAATCATTGAAATATGTTTGTCGAATTTCAGTTTATTATCAATCGTTACGCCTAAATATTTTATTTCTTTCACCTCTTCAATGTCTTCATTATTTATTCGCAATGAATAATTTTTATTTTTTTCTTTACCAATAATCATGTATTTGCTTTTGGAGACGTTTAATATTAATTTATTACTATTTAACCATGTAGCTATTACGCGTTCTAGTTCATTTAGAGTTTTATAGACACATTCATCGATATTACTACGAGCTATATACATTAATGTATCGTCTGCAAATAATTTTATCTCGCAATTTTGAAGATATTTTGTTATGTCATTCATGTAAATGATAAATAATATTGGACCCAACACCGATCCTTGTGGGACACCTTTTTCAATTAGTTGTAGAAAGAGTATCTTCAAATTTTGTTATTTGTTTTCGACGAGTTAAATAGTTACCAAACCATCTCTTTAATAAGTTCATCTCTGTCTATCATCTCAAACGCACGATATTAAAAAATCCCGGAATATTCGAGAAGCGACGGATAATTATAAATACCGGGTGGCGTCGTGCGAGTGTCAAAGAGTTTTGTGACATTTCTGTGAAACCACATATAATAATTTCCTTGTCTGTCCGTAACTTCGTGTAACGTCCGTAGTTTCGTTCAAATTATTGGCTAAAAAAACGAAATAATCGGCTGGAGTACCCCGGGCGAGCAAACTCGAAGGCGGAAACCTAGTGACGTTGTCACCACCGCATGTGCGTCATCAGAAATACGCTACATATAGGACTTAACAAGGACGAAAACCAATTTTCCGTCGTTTTTGACGGGTTACAGCGGGTTACAAAAATGAAACATGCGGTGGCGTTGCTAGCAGTGCAACCAAGCGACAGATATTCAGCGCGAGTGAGTACTTACGCGCGAAACGGAGCGGATTTGCCTAACGATAGAAAAAAGTGCAGCGAAGATTCTAGTGACGTGAATTAGAGCTTAAACTGTGTGAAATATTATTAAAACAATTTGTGTGAATTTAAGAACGTGCTCCGATTAAATTCGTGTCCAGTGACTTTGTGCAATAAATAAAAGTTTTAAGTGTTTTTAATGTTTCAATTGACTCCCACAGTCACAACGCCGTTGCGATATAGGGTTTTATTTAATAATTTTTTCGTGTATATTTAATTACTTTTTATATTTGGTAAATTATTATTTAAAAATGTGTACTGCCTTTTTGACTATTAAGCCATGTATTCACTAGGGCACAAATAGCGCAACGTTCCGCGGGGCATGTCGCATTAATATCTACGCTCATGTTTCGGGGACAATGACGCGGTCATTTAACGTGTACACACCGGGACTCACATATCACTTGTCGCGGAAATGTCGCCCGATGAAGTTATAATGATTAGTGCTGCGCATCAACAAGTTTATTTAAACGTAAGAGGAGAAAAAGGTGGTGGGTGCGAAATTATTTACTGCAAAGAGAAAGAAGGATGGATATTCTATGCGATCTTCGAATGTCTGACGGATCTTTTGTCAATTTCACTCGAATGACAACAACTGATTTTGAAAATTTATTACAAATAATCGGGCCTTCCATAGCCAAGCAAGACACAGTATTACGGAAAGCTGTTGGCCCTCACATCAGACTTGCAATTACAGCTCAATTAGAGCCCGAACAGTTGGATAACCATCTAGTTCCCCACACTAATGTCATGTTGAATGGTATACAGTTACAGCACATGTGCATTCACTTGTAAACATACCACATGGTACTGACGCGCGGCGCGATGTCGCGGTGAGCTCGCTCGGGAACCGTGCGCATGGCAACGTTGCCGCGGCACGTAGAAATGCCGTGCTATGATGTGCGCGACGTCGAGGAACTGTGTGCGATATTTCAACGTTACGTAGACTCTATGCCGCGCGTGCTGTTGAGGGACAAGTGAATACATAGCTTTATTTTGATTGCCTTCTTGTATATTTTTATAATACTGTTTTACCTGCAAGATGTATCTATTGATTTTTTCAATTAAGTGTGCACATAAACAAATTAAATAGACCGTTTTTCGCATTCGCGGATGTTGATATTTTAACGAGATAATAAATCGATGTACCTTATTAAATAAGAGAAAGATCTTTTCATCTTTTCTTACCGGTGCTTTCTGAAGAATATCGATATTTTTAATGGAGCTATTTGTTTTTTTTATGTAAAGTATAATAAACATTTTTATTTTGTTTTCGGTGTCCGTACTTAATTGCAATAATAAATTTATAGTGTAAGAAGGCATTTTGTTTTGTTTAACGAGTGCCCTCATGATGAGATCTCGTATTTCAAGACGGAGCTAATTTGATGGGGAATGCAAAATAAAAATAAAATGATATAAAAGATTCTGTAAACGTAAAAAATAAAAATATTTGAATTCATTAAATGCTGAATGAATCCGAAGGCAGTCATTTTATTTTGGGTGGAAATCGATTCAGTAAACACGGCGAAGGCTTTAAGTTACTATTTGTTCCATTTTGATTTATTTTCAAGATACGTTTTTAATGTCGACTTGAGTTAATTTAGGATGATCGGGTCTAAACGCATTGATTTGTGTTATCGTAACAATCGTCTCTTCAGCGCTATTATAGGTCTTTTCATATAAGCTTGCAATTGAGTTAGTGTGGGTACGATGCGTAATACGCGCATTGTTTCGTTAAAATTGTTAAATCGTTAAAATTTCGAAAAATCCAAAATTATTGAAAAAATTTTAACGAAAATTTGTTTGATCATTTTTATCGTTGCCACGAGTCTGCCTGCAAAGTTTCAGCTCGATTGGATCACGGAAAAAGGGTTAAAAATGGATCCAAAGTTTTTCCGACAGACAAGCAAACAGACGCTATCAGTTAAAAGAAAGGGATTAAAAATACACCCGAGTTTTAATAAAATGTTTAACATAAAACTCCTGAACCGGAATCCACTACTAACCATTGATTTTATGGATTAAAGGTATTTAGACTCTTTATAACCATTTTCTTCTTCATATTTTTCTTCGGTGACGCTATGGCTCTTATCAAATCTTGGTTTCTTGAGTCTTCCACCTCCTCGTGCTCCGTTCTTCCCCACTGTGCCTTCATTAGTGATCTGCAGCGGCTCCATGCATCCTTCCTGACGCCATTCTCCCAGTTTCCCTCATCAGAGTTGCTGCAGATACAGATTCTGGGATTGCTGGGATTCTGATGAATGTTATAAGTTCATAATTGTACATTAATTTCAAAACTTCCCGCACGGCGCCGTGAATTCTGTGTTGCATAATATTGCATCTTATGTTGAATGCTATAAATTCCAAACTTTGCGCAGATACTACTTGGAACCTTGCGTAAAATGTAGATAATCTCTCTCCTCCTTGCTTATTAATATGTATTAATTATTATTTCGTATATTAATATGTATTAATTACTATTATAATTATTGTCACGGTATCTCGGCGGTGCTCGACAAATAATTTGATTTTTTTTTATGCACAGTCACTGGACAAAAACTTGATTGTATTCGGTGTACTCGTTTGTATCGAGAGACTTTCGCTTATTATGAAGTTCACTCCAGATACGTACTCTCTTAATTCATTTTGCTTCTTCATGTGCCCTGTCGGATCCTTTCGACGTCGGCGATCATCTGTGAGAAAGTTTCCTTGTCCAGGGCAGTGCGGAACAGCTCTTCCACGCTTCTTATCCCGGTCCACTCTCGGATGTTTCCAAGCCAGGAATGCCGCCTCCTTCCGACCCCTCTGCGACTCTCAATCTTCCCCTTCATGACGAGCTGAAGGATGGAGTGTATTTCGCGTCTCATTATATGAGTCGTATATTTCCAGACACCGCTAACTCCATATCAAAACAATTTACAGCAGGTCAAGTAATTTATATCTTATTGTGTGAGATGGCATTACCTACACTGTTAGTTTTTCTAGAAAGTTTGTTATAAATGTAAACAAACTTTCTAGAACAAATTAACAGTGTAGTTAATAACATCCCACACAATAAGGTATAAATTACTTGACCTGCTGTAATTTTTTTTGGTTTGGAGTTAGCGGTGTCTGGAAATATACGACTCATATGACCAAAGTATGAAATTTTACCGAGCATTACTGTGTTGAGTAACTGTCTGTTTGTATTTGCTCTACGTAAAACTTCAACATTACTAGTCATGTTAGTCCAAGATATCCTTAACATTTTACGATGTATCCACATTTCGAACGCCTCTAGGCAGTTTAGAGTTCACCTTCAGCGTCCATGCTTCAACACCGTAAAGTAGAACTGACTATAAATAGCATTTAATCAACCTCTGTCTGAGCTTCAAATTTAAGTCGTCATTACAGAGTAGACTTTTCATCTTATTAAAAGATGCACGGGCTATCTCTATTCTGTATTTGATCTCCGTGTCAGGGTCCAGATTGTCAGTAATAATTTATTTCGCTGGCTGATATAATGTAAGCCGGATCGCCGTTTCATTTCTATAATCTTTTTGCTGTCAAACAACGCTGTGTTCGGTTCATTGTCGTCGCGTGTTTATAAAGACCCGATGTTCTCGAAGTTTTTGGCATAGTTTAGTTGTTTCTAAATTTTGCTAGAATGTTCGGAAGACTCCGATTACGTGAAGTTCTTACTGTTTCACACTCTCGCGACTTTGTAGTAATTGCAAAATGGCGGCTATTTCGTTTGGTTGTTGCTTGTAAAATTTGAAGTTTTTTGATTAAATGTATCTTTAACACGCAAACGCAAGCAATTATCAATTGTCAAATTGCCAGAAAACCATATTCAAAAACGTCACCATATTCGTGTCATATCCAAAGAGATGCTTTTGCATCTAATCCCCTTGGATGACGTATTTCTTCTTTCTGCATTCACTCTTTGCCTAAAATTTCTTCTACCACATCCCTCACCAGTTACGTGGAGCATTTTCCGAATAGCATTCCTACTTTGCTATTGGCCTCCTGTTATATCTTACACTCTTTGCCTGGAATTCGTACATCTACACTTTTCTCCCGTCATATTTTGAAGTTTGCGACTTGCATTCACATCGGAGTAGTACTTTTGTCATAAAAATATGAATACAGTTTCACTAAAGTTTAATAAGACGTAAAGTGAGTGCGTCAGTTAGTGTGCACACTGCCAGTATGAAAAAAAACCCAGCAAAATAGCTATGTAGCGAGATGTAGAGATTATTTCAAAATACAAATATAATTGATTATTAAATGCACAATAATATTATTTGTAAGGTGACTCAAGTAATAAGTATTTAATATTACTAAACACTAAAGTTTTAAAATAATCTATTGTAACGAGGCTAAAAAGAATCACGCACTTCTGTCAAGAGACAATCGTTTGAAGTTGGCACAATACTACCGAAGGATCTGGAATCACCTTCGACTTTCGAGAGACGTCTGCAACTTTCCAGGAACATCTGGAATTTACGAGTACTTGCGAGTAAACACTAGAAACGCCTGGATAATAGCATTAGCCAATATAAATACGACACACGGGAGTAAGGAGTGAGTTGTTTTCCGTGCGCGTTGACAGCGATAATGCAAGCGAAGGCAGCCGCGAGTTGCGGGCCAGGCCGGCCAAGCAAGCGGTCGCGGAAATTTCTTACGTAGCGAAATAAACCAAAACGAAATTAATAAGTGCGGAAATTGATGGAATGTTCTAGTGAACAGTGAATAAAGTGTTAAAGCGAATATAAAGTGTCTATTTACGAGTGATAAATTTGCAAAACAGTTTAATTTAAAGATAAGCGTTACATTTAATTGTGTAAAGCGACTTTGTACGTTAGTGTAATTAATTAACCGGTATTCAATAAATCTTGTATATAATCCCAGCGTTTTCATTAATTCATCCTGCAGCCACGACACATTGTATCTCGTTACCACGCTATTCTACGTATTTCTGACAGTAGACAGCGGATTTGGATTGTAAATTTTGCCAATATTTCAGCTGAATTAAAAAAAGCTTCTAAAGTAGTTGAGGACTTAAAGAGTTAAGGTTGTTGTTACGGTCGTTAGACATATTTAGCTGTAATTTGGGTATTTTCGGATAGATTCGGATATACTAACGACACTGATTCAACCCTTGAGAGAAGTCGCAGTAAAATCCGCCGACGTAACTAGTACATATTGCACACTGGCGACCTCTATTGTAGAAGAAGAGAACACTCCACAACAAAGCGCATACAATTTACGCCCTAGAAAGCAGCACCTATAATCAGTCCGACCTCCACCTCCGCGGGTAAAGGTCGTCCTCCTGATGACGTTCGATAAGTATCCAACGAAACGTATAAAATATCCGAAATTACAGCTAAATAGTCGAGGACTACAGGAGAAAAACCGTGAGCTGCTTTACTAGGGGTGCGGACATTATTTAAAGTGCGTAATTAAGGGTAATCAATTGTAAATACGGGTTATGACGTTATTACAGAGCGAGCCGCGCCAGTCAATGATGTAGGGATGATTTAGGGGCTCTCCGCGGCCGCCTGTCGCGGGATTATTTAAATTTTTGCCGCCCTGTCCGGGAAACCATTTATTAAGCTCGCGTTCTGAAAAGCTGTTGGGTTTATTTAATGAAATTTATTTAACGTTAATGTTTTTTTGGAACTGCGGATTTAATGGCTCGTCTTCTGTCAGTCACGTCTCGGGCGAGGGACATTCAACAATCTTTTCGGTCTAGAACCCCCTCGGGGAAGTTAAATACCGCTTCGGAATGTTTGACGACAACTTTTCGCGTTTTACTTTAGACGAATTTGAAAAGTAACGTCTTATCGAATTACGGACTTGGAGAATAATTTACCCGATTCTCCGCGGGAGCGAATTAAACATAGTTTTTGATGATAAACATCCTAAATTTAACCCGTAGAACTTAATAATAATATTTATTAAAATTTAATTTATTTTCAATTTCGCTGAAAATAAATATGGAGTTCTACAAATTAAACACAAAAACCATAAACAAATAAATCCTAAAGTGCACCAGATCGAGTGATTCGTTGAAAACCGACAAATTAAATATTTTAGATGGTAACATTGGAAGTAACATTACACCTCTCACCAATCATATTACACTTTATCTACATACTAGTGCTGCAGCAGCTATGAACTACGTAAGGGATGTTTCTTTTAGAGATAAAGAACTTTCATATGAAATAAAACGCATTGGGTTTATTGGAATGTTAATTTTATGCTCGTGATTTATTTATTTATTTTTAAGTTTTTTGTTATTTATTTATTTATGTAAGCCCATTACAGGTTCTTCATAAAAAATATTACATTAATTTCAAAAAGTATATACATTAAACAATATCATAAGTAAGCAGTAAAATATAAAATAAATGAATATAAAGTAGGTACATGTATAAGCAATAAAAGGTATAAGCAGTGAAAGTATCAGGTATAAGCATTAAAATATGAGTATAAAAATTAAAAATATAAATTTAAAATATAAAATACAAAGCAGTAATGTGTATAAAAAATATATATTACACATCATTACATGTATATATTAACAGCAGTTAGTAAATGAAATAGCATTGTCTCTTTGAGTATAAACTTTATTTTCACTAGACTGTATTGAAAACATAATTTTAGATGTTTGTTTTTCGAATTGGCAACACTTTTACCTGTGACAGCCAATTCGACACCTGACCGCTGATTTGCACTTAGTTTGATTTACCATTTTATCTTGAATAAGTCAGTGGTATATGGTATAAAACGGTGGTATAGTAATCACATTAACTTGCCCTATATAAAGTAGGTACTCTGCAAATCTGTTCCTTTGTAGGAAAAAGCTTAGATTGTATTTTTTTTATTAATGAACCTTTTTGTCTGAAATTCTAAAGTACACATTACTGTATAAAGCTTTAAAATTTGCAAAATTGGTTTTGAATTTGAGATAAAAAAGATCATTAATAAAAAAATACGATCTAACCTCTCTTGCAAAGTAACGATTTGCAGATACTAGAGTACCTATTTTATGTAGGGCACTTCGATATTCAAACAACAATGGCATAAAATTATCTTTCCAATAAAGTCAAAACCACAATTTTTATGTGTTTTATTTCATTTTAAAGTCCTAGACCTCTAAAAAAATACCATATATGTAACATATATTTACCAAATAGAGTTCTTGTAGGTCTTGGCCTCCTCAAGAGTCTTCCTCCACCCATCTCGGTTTAGTGCCAGCTCTCTCCAGTTCAGAAGCTCCAAGGCAGATATGTCTTTGAGGACGTTGTCGCTCCATCTTAATTTTGGCCTTCCTAAGCTCCTTTGCCCTATCGGCCTTGAGTTCAGCAGGTACTTTGGTGCTTGATGCTCGGTCATTCTCTCCACATGACCCAGCCACCGAAGTCTTCCCAGTTTTATAAATTTTGTAACGTTTAGCTCCTTACACAGAGTGTAGAGCTTATTGCTGTAACGTCTGCGTCCATTTTCTAGAACCTGTCCGAAGATACGCCTCAAAATTTTCATTTAAAAAACGTCTGGTGCTCGCTTATTTCACTTAGTTAGTACCCACGTCTCGGCTGCGTACGTAAGCGCTGGCCTAATAAGCGTCTTGTACACTAATATCTTGTAGTGTAGTGTAGTGTAGTGTAGTGTAGGCGGAAATTTGCGCTCACTGTGCGCTTCTGGATCTGTAGTATTATTGTTGAGTTGTGTAGAGTTATAGTATTATATTATAACATTGCCAAGGAATTCGGATAGGGCGTAAAATCTCTTAAGCTCTTTAGCTTGCCATTCCGTGACGTATTATGCCTTAATCTCGCTGTCAACCTTGACGATGCCGACTCCGACGCTCAGTCCACACCCGCTGCTCATTTCTCTTTTTAGTATTCGTAGACAGCATCCGTGCCTTCACCCATCAGCAGGTTGTTTCACTATAATTCATCAACATAAACGGGGCCTCAAGATTTCTTTCATAAAAAATCGATCATATCCGGCCTCGGCACTGAGATTTATGTTGTCAATTTCTTCTTGTATTTAAGAACGTAAGAAGGCCTTTCTTGTGGATTTCGATCTGTCTCTATTCTTGCAGATAGATGACGTCACTTTGTCTTTCTAATAATTTTATTTATAAGATCTATATGCTAATAGTTTCGTGCATTTTTTTAAATTCTTACCTCCAAAATGTATATTCAAAAATCTTATTTGTGGAAAATCCCCGATAAAATATTTATTCTTATAACGAAAATATATATGTATTCAATGAAAATTCAAAGTATTCCATTCATGAAAATGATGAAAAATAACAAAAAGAATTAATGGAGTCTTTGAGAGGAATTTGTAGGTAAAACAATAAAAGAGTATAGGAAATAGTAAATGAAAATAGAATAACAATATAGCCGAAAGGTATCAATAATTGAAACCATCCAAGAATAAAAAAAGAATTTAATACAATACCGGCTCAGCTTTTTATTATTCTTTTCAAGATATAAAATATTACAATGACCTTCCTTTATAAATAAGAAAAATAGAATTTGAAATGTATATGTAATATCATAAATGAACTGTTATGTATCGCACTGTATTTGCCAATTTTATTTACTATCCTTCGAACGATACAAAGGTATTCATATTAAATATAGTATTAAACTAAATAAAAAATATTCAATGGAATCATCACTCTGGCTATGTAGGTTCTTTTTATACATAATAGATATGTTGTGTAAGTGGTATAGTAAGGTCAAGTTTGAAAAAATGTTTTTTTTTAGTTTTTAAATGTAAGTTTTCAAATAAATTCAGATTTGAAGACATGTACGAAAATTAGCAATTACAAATACTAAACCGAAATCAAAATCCAGTACAAATAGTATAACCATAAATGTTATACAAGATAAATTGCTAATATAGAAATATAAAACTGAAAATCATAAAAACTGCTAAAAAACAGACTAAAAAATGTTCACATACAAAGTAATGGAAAAAAATAAATATAATACCGATCTCAAGAATTAAAAATATAAATAAATAAACATAAAATTGTCAAAAATTTAGACCAATTAATATACTAAATTTATTGAGACAAATAACAGTAGGTATAATAGTTTTTGCGAAATGGCACTAAATATTATAATTTTTGACTGAAAAGAAAATTTAAATGAAAATATATTAAATAAATATATACATTTTCACGCGAAGCAAACACATTGTGGTGAGACATAATATCTTTAAATAAAATAACTATTTGTATAACACCACTTTATTGAGTTTACACCAACTAGTTTCAACTCACAGCTGAGTCTTCATCAGGGTTCAGTATAACTGTTAGTTAATAAAGTGGTGTTCTACAAATAGTTATTTTATTTAAAAATAAATATATCTTTGCAGTATTTATAGACTTTAGAAGAGCATTTGAAACAAGAGATCGTAATATAATTATGAAACTAAATAAACATTGATAAATAAAAATAAATAAAAACTCTTCTTCGTACATTTTGTCCCTTTGATCTCCGATAGCGAAAGCAATTTAATTTTCACTAAAAATATTTCGAATCTTTCCATTTATTTTATTTTGCGCGAGTACTTCAAACAATCAAGGTCTCGTTGAATCTATATCTATAAAACTGAATATCTGTCTGTCATTTCTCTATACAAATCAACACCGTTTGTCCGATCTGACCCAAATATTGCACACTTGTTCTTTAGGACCCGGCGGGTAACAAAGGCGACATTTTCTCCATTCCCCCTTACCCCACTTCCTGACCAAAATTTTGCATGATTACTTTTTAGGATCTGGCGGGTATCATAGGTGAAATTTACTCCCTCCCCTTTACCCCAACTCCCCAACCTGATATATTTTCTGTACAAATCTACACTGTTTGACCGATCTGACCTAAATTTTTCATACTTTTTCTTTAGGACCCGTCGGGTAACATAGACGATATTTACCGCCTTCTTTTTACCCCACCCCCTCTACCCGATATATTTTGCATTTCCAATGGTAAATCTGTACCGTTGAACCGCTCTTACCCAAATTTTGCATACATATTCCTTAAGACCCGGCGGAACATACCGGCTACATTTTCTCCCAAGACATCCCACACATCCCAGCCTAGATCAAATGGAAACTTTGTTTTTATTAGAGGCTTTACAAAATAATGGAAACTTTGTGTCCCCCCACAGACTTATTTTTGACTAAATCCTTAACCCGGGAACGCTAGTATGTAAATCTTCATCTTATGGTGGTAAGGTTGTTGAAATGGCGGGAATAGGTAGCAGGTATCCGCAATATATTCTGTCAGAAAAAATCTTATCTATTTTATCAGCTTTAAGCGATGTGACTCTTCAGTTCTCGATTTATTTATACTTGGTTGCTTTGAATCCGATTATATTGCTATTTATTTCGATTATATAGCTTAGAACGAAGACGTTATACAACAAATAAAGTTTCATCTTTAAGCTTATGTTTTACAAAAAAAATACAGTAAAGGTTATACTGAGTGTGGCGTGCGATTGAAATGTCGGTGCAGAAGACATTGATTCTCGATTTTTATGGAACAAAGTCATACAAAGGACAAAGGAACTAAGGAACTCAGGTCATAAACGGTGCCTTTTTACCCATAATTAGAGATCTCACGGAGGTCTGGGTCCCTAATCAACGAATGACATCGACTGCAGAACAGTTACAGATATAATGCTACACCATACGTACAAATCTATAATATATTAGTATGCTTTAATAATTAATATATTTATTTATACTTTCTCTATTTCTTTGCATTCTTTGAATGTGGCATATAATTATTTTGTATCGTATACAGGGTTATTTGGAAATCATTAATAACCTTGCAGGCATTAATTATGAGTCCAAAATATTCAAGCAACGACGTCCTAATGCCAATAGTTATGGAGATATGCGACATCTAAATTTGCATTTATTTTTTTAAATATTTCTGACTTATTTTTTGTAAAACGTTGGACTATAATTACAGCAACTTTTGTCGAATATGAAAAATTCATTCATTTTAATACAAGTCAAATAAAAAAATAAAAATACTCTCAATTCCAATTGGAATTTCTGCAGGCTTTTTATAATTTTATTTAACTTGTATTTAAACGAAAGAATTTTTCGTAATCGATATAAGTTACTGTAATAATAGTTGAACTTTTTGTAAAAAAAATATCAGAAATATTGAAAAAAAATGCAAATTTTGATATTTCATACCTCTATAACTATTGATGGCTGCTTGAACATTTTCAATTGATAATCAAGAAAAGATTATAGTCCTGTGAGGTTATTAATGTTTTCTAAATAACCCTGTATATAGGAATGTACTATTGTTTGTGTCATATACATATGTTTGTATATTTTATTATAGTTTTTAATTTATAACGGCGGTTCTAGTTATTTTTAGAAATAAGTAGGTTCTTGAATTATGGGGGTGGCATTGACATTTAGTGAAATATATAAAAAAAAACATAATTAATATTACAATTTGTTATTATACTTAAAATATACTTATACTTAAACAAACAAACTTTTTGAATGGTAATTGTTTTTAATTGGGTATTTACTGACCTCTTTCTTTATAGGAATTTAAATTTTCTGTAAAATTGAATATGTCCCTAGTCCCTACACTATTTCAGTTTTAGACCTATTCAGAATAAACTTCATGCCAAGTTTGGTTTTCAATGAAAATTACCCATTTTATAAATGCTCAGTCTCATAAACAAGATTTAATGCGCTCGGAACGAAGAAGGAGTAAAATTTAAATTAGTATTAAGCATTGTGACGTAGTTTAGCCTACTTGTTATTAATGTAAGTCTAAGGGAAATTTTTTTTATATCATTTATCTTATTAACATAAAATATTAATACAAGCAATGTTGATTTTACGGGCGTATTCAGTATTAAGTTTATTATTAAAAAATATTGATTGTATTATTTGTATATATCTACTTCTTTTATTTAATTAATTACACTAACATGTTTCAGAAAAACCTTTCCATCGTAAGGGTGTTGCATAACTGTCAAAATATCAGAATGAAATGTCTTTTGTTTCTTGTTTTTCTAAATTATTTGAAAAATTATTTTTAAATATTATTACTGAAGTTCTTGATTACTCAAAATTATTGGAAAAAAAATAGAATCAGGCTAGTAGCTAAATTTAATTGATTATTAATAATATTTTGTTTATTATTACATACTTTACTAATTTCTAATGATTCTTAATTATTCGATTTTAAATCAAAAATATATATGTTTAAAATAGAAAGTCCTAAATTTTTATTAAACTTTATTATTAATCTTGGTATTGTTTGGCGTTTCATAGTGTTATTCTGTTATAATATAATCGCCGTTAAAAGTGATTGCAAATGTTATACGTCAATCATTTAAATTTTGCATTTAAGTAGTACCTGTAGTAGAGTCCCAAATGAACTGAAGGAATCTCGGAAAGCCTCTAACGAGACTGGCGGAGACAATTGCCGGAATACCTTAGCCGCGGTCTCGGGGGTCCGCACCCTGCAGAGGAGGTCGGGGCTTTGTCTAAGATATGCATTTTTCGCCCACGACCTCGACAACCTGATAGAGAAGAATTGGGTTGCGTTAAATGGAGAGCCTCGCTAATATGAAAGCGGCGGCGGAGCGTTTGGATTATAAATTTTTCCCAGATAGCTCTGGCCGGGGCCATTGTGTTCCGGGTTTAATGGTTTAGCACAAAACGGCCGGGATAACAAGAAGCGCGTGTGGAATTGCGGACATGCCTCCCTGCTCCTCGTTATTGCATTTCCCGCCGCCCCCACTCGCTGCAGAATGCGCTCGCATTTTCAGAGATCGAATTATTTTATCAGAGAATGGTCCGGAGCGCTCACAAAGCACTTTCAACAAGGACAATCATCTGCGGAAATCTCTATAGCCGTTGCGGTGCAGCCGATTAGTTATGCAGCCGTGTCCCGGATGCTGCGCCATACCCTCGAAGGACACCCACTCTTCGCTTCCTCCGCCGTCCTGTTCTGTAGCGCGTCTTTTACTTTTCAATAATGAATATCTCTTTAGTTTCATTGAAAGATTTGGCAGATACTTCGTGGTGCAACATTATAATTTAAAATATGTTTTACTTTACTTTCTGGAAATTCATTAGTAAATTCTGGAAACACATTAATAAATAATATCACATTTCAGTCCACTTCACCACTCCTAGAGCTGTTCGGCGGAAAAATACCCTTCCCTGCCGCGCGCCCCCCTGAACCCCCTGACCTACCCAATTAGATTGATAAATTTTGTATTTAAGTTAGTTATTATCTGTACCTGATGATGAGAGGGACTGTTCCTCTCGAAACTATAGTTGTAATTTAATAGCTCATATTGTGTGTGTATTACAAAGTAAAGTAAAACATATTTTAAATCTCCTTAGTTATTTACAACTTTTAAACTTATCTGTGAGACGTACTGTAACAGATCTAGTATTTCTTTACAGGATCGTAAATAGCATGATTGATTGCCCCCAGATTATTAGTCTGATCGACTTATATGCCCCATCGAGGTCATCAAGACACAGTGCATTATTCTATTATAGTAGAAATGTCAGAACTAATGCATTAGCAAACTCTGTAATTCCCAGATTACACTCATTAGGGAATGAACATGCAGAGGCGGCTGACATTTTTGCTGATAGTATAACTGTGTATAGGACAAAGCTGATACAATTCTTTACATCTCAACGAAATGGAAAATGGACAATAAATTTTTCTGTATTATTATTATTATTATTATTATTACCTTTTAACTATTATTATTGTAACCTTGAACTGTATTATTATTTTAACTGTCTTATGTTATTTTTTAAAATTTTTTCTCTGTATATTTGTAAAAGCCCATAAGAGCGTTAAATAAATAAATAAATAAATAAATTTGTTTCGGAATCTGTTCCTCTCCAGGAAACTGCCCATTAATATTTTGTTCTGTCTTCATTCGATCTCCTGAGCTGTGAAAGAAACCTCAGAGTTCATTAGAGTATGGGTCTCCCGCTGGGAGATGTTAGGAAGACCGGCTGCTGGGGAGAGCTGAGAGAGTAATCTCTATGACGCTCTCCTGTGGTTTGTTGTGACCTGGACAGAATCTACTGGTCCGTGGTCGCGGTAGCGGGACCAAAATATATCTGTGACGTCCTTTCTCCCCTTCTGGGAGTGTCTGTGAATACTATGGTCGCCTTTACTGCTTTTCTGTCGGGCAATCGAGTAGCACGTATATGCATTACAATATATTAAGGTATTGTTTTCTTTGTATTTATTAGGTTGTTGATGATATGTACATTATTCCTTTTTAAATAAACTCGAAACCAATAGATGCAGAAAGGGATGGAAAATGGAAGTTAAACTTTGATGATTTGCTGAGAGGAACTGGTAAGGAAGTAAACACTTCCATAACAGTTTCGGGATAGGGTGGGTCTCCGCCCCTTTCTGCTTCTCTTTTTTTTGTCTTCACTTCTATGAGTGTGTTGCAGACGTGGGTAAGACCCGTCCAGTTGCAGGATATGTACATATCTTCTTATCCATATCACCAAAAAGAACGGGTTTAAAAGACCCGTTCATTCGAACGATACATTCTTTTATTCTTATTTTACGCTTCAACAGGCCAAGAGGCCCAATTACAGAAGCAAAAAACATCAAAAAACAACCAAGGCTAGAGTAAATCACACAGATTAATTGTGACCTCACCGGAAATCAACCCGGAATCCTCGGTGTGAGAAGCCAGAGTCATGCCCACTGGGCTACGAGGGCCGCCACTAGTTCACTTGGCTCAATCGGCCTTTGGTTGGTCTTTGACTCGTCGTTCAATCGTTCGTAGAACATAGAGATGAATTTATCAAGGAATTTCGTAAAAAGTAAAAAGCATTTCGGAGTAAAAAGATTTTCAGCAAAAGGGCTACTACGATTCTCCTACAAACATACGCCGAACCATTTGAATATTTTTTTGTAAAAGCGTTTATTTTATGTTGGCAAGTACAAGCCGATTGCAAACGAAACCCAGGCATATCTTGTAATGTGAGTAGGTATAATGTTTAAATCGGGCCTTTGATTTATAATTATTTGCCGGTGTGTAGTAACGATTGCGCCGGGCTAGTTTTTCAATAGATTTTTATTGTGCGTACGTAATTTAATATGTGTTCTTCCAACACCAGTACAATACATAAAAACCATTTAAAATCACAACCAACAAAGAACCTGATAATTCAATTACATTAATTCATTAAACTGACATCGCACACATATTATTCAACAACACATTTTTCCAAGTGGCAATATGAAACTTTACTTTTGCTATTTTTAAAATTTTTTAAATTAGTTATGCTATGCTATATGTTATCTAAGAGATAATAAATGTTCCACACTCATCATTGAAACATTCCTAAATTCGCATCAATTAACGCTGTCTCTATTGCTTAGATCACTTCTGATAAACTCCGTTCAATGTTCGCTCGTAGAAACTATTTTTTAACTAAGAAAAGCGCCGGTATCCTTGTGATATCACGAATCACTGATCACACGTAGTATTCGTATACTACGTTTAATCAGTGATTCGTAGTATCACGGAGATGTCGCGTTGTTAACGCGTGCCCGCGCCGCATGACTGCATATATAGCAAAAATTCCCTCTTAAGGTTTATTTTAGAGGCAACGAGAAGTATGTGGAACGTTCCAGATTATTCTACATAGTCTGCTACTATGAAATAGAAAGGCGTAGAATACTCTAGAGCGAAACTACAGTCACGGATGAGTGACCCTGGATTGCGTGCGTAAAAAACTGCGGTTCCGGTTGACTGAGCTCCATCTCGTGACACCGTTGTTTATTTTCAGCACTCAGTAGCTACTACAATATTATTGTTTTTGTTGTGTACGCTTCAAAAATTATTAATATTTATAAAATAAATAGTACAAAATGACTTGAATATTATTTTTCGTTAGTCAAAAACGTGTTACTTTTCTAACTTTATTGTTCAAAAACTATAATCAGTCGTTTTGGAAATAATAAAATGTTAAAGAGAGCAATATATGTCGTGTCCTGTTATGTAAAAAAATGCGATAAAGTAAACAAATAACACCAATAACTTACTGCAGATAAGAATAAATGTATTAAATTCTGTCGATTCTGTTGGCATTGTCTGAGGGGAAATTTATCCGCAGAAATATAAAATGTTTCATTATTGCGTTACATATTTATGTTTGCCACATCCAGGCACGAGACGGCCTTTATGCGGCGTCGCTTCTGCTTGCGTTAGTCGTAAATAAAACAATTCTGAAAATAAAATAATACATTACCTAAATAACTGACGCAAACAAATTCCTCATTTTTTTATATCGCTGACAAAAAACGTTGATATAGGTTTTTAAAAAGGTTTATTTAAAAAAAAATATATTAATCAATTAGAAAAGGCACACAGAAAAATCAAATTAACGTAAAAATATTTTAGCTGCTACCGGGATTCGAACCAACTAGCCAACAACCTAGAGTGGAGGTCCGTTGGTTCGAATCCGGGTAGCAGCTAAAATATTTTTTCGATAATTTGATTTTTCTGTATGTCTTTAACTGTAATTTCGGATATTTTATACGCACCGTATGTATTACCGAGAAGCGAATCTCGGCGTTTCGTTGGATACTTATCCAACGTCATCAGGAGGACGACCTTTACCCGCGGAGGTGGAGGTCGGACTGATTAGGTGCTGCTTTCTAGGGCGTAAATTGTATGCACTTTGTTGTGGAGTGTTCTCTTCTTCTACAATAGAGGTCGCCAGTGTGCAATATGTACTAGTTACGTCGGCGGATTTTACTGCGACTTCTCTCAAGGTTTGAATCAGTGTCGTTAGAACAGGGCGCCAAATACTTGATAGTTTGTAACTGTCATCTCTATTGAAATTGGGATGTTTGTATATTTCAATGGATTCCCTCACTAATCTGGGTATAAGGTACGGTTCTGTTGATAAGATTTTTGCCTTGTCAAATCTGATGAAGTGACAGAGATTCCCTTTGAATGCATGTTCGCAGATTGCAGATTTATTGGAGTTGTTGTTTTTGATTGCTCCAAGTGTTCCTTCAATCGTGTAGCGATATTGCGTTTGGTTTATCCTATGTAGAAAGCTCCACAATCGCATGGCACTCTGTATACACCTGGAGACTCGAACGGTGTGTTATCTTTTACACTACCTAACATACGTGAGATTGAAGTATGGGGACTGAAAACTGTTTTTATATTTAATTTCAGCAACACCCGGCTGATTTTGTCAGTAAGACCTCTGATGTAAGATAAGTATGCTTTATTTCTTGGAACATCACATATGCTAGATCGTTTTCTTGATGTCCGTACGTCCGGGGAGTATCCGTTAGCTATGAGTGCATCCCGCACTGTTTTTCTTTCCGAGGCAATGTTTTCCTTGTCGCAAATTCTGTCAGCTCGTGTTGTTAATGTGTAAATTTGTTAATAATTCACAGAACTTTGTTCTGTGAATTATTAACAAATTACATGGCAACAAAAATAGTTGATAATTTAAGATATGTTTTACTTTAATTTGTAATACACGCACACAATATGAGTTATTAAATTACTCCTATAGTTTCGAGAGGAGCAGTCCCTTTCATCATCAGGTGTAGTTAATGACTAACTTAAATAGAAAATTTGTCAATCGGGTAGGTCAGGGGGGCGCGCGGTGGGAAAGGCTATTTTTTTCCCCGAACAGCTCTAGGAGTGGTGACGTGGACTGAAATGTGATATTATTTATTTATGTGTTTCTAGAATTCAAAATTAATAAATAATATCATATTAATAAATAATATCACATTGCAGTCCACTTCACCAATCCTACAGCTGTTCGGGGAAAAAATACCCTTCCCCACCGCGCGCCCCCCTGATCTACCCGATTAGATTGATAAATTTTGTATTTAAGTTAGTTATTAACTATACCTGATGATGAGAGGGACTGCACCTCTCGAAACTATAGTAGTAATTTAATAACTCATTTTGTGTGTGTATTACAAAGTAAAGTAAAACATATTTTTAATTATAATGTTGCACCACGAAGTATCTACCAAATCTTTCAATGACGTTAAAAATAGTTGAATTTGAACACGATATCTCTAAAAAAAAGTATTGTTGTATAAAAGCCTGAACAGACCAGTAGAGGTAACCAGAAAACGAAGCAACCCTGAACGTATTTAAAAATAAAGATTTTTAAAATAAATTTTAGAATAGTCAAAGAAAATAGACTACGCGTTATATCCAGAAACTTTACGACCTGTGTGACGAACCGAAAATCATTAAAGCGAGATTATAAGGCCAAGTAGAGCGTACGAATGATATGCGACCTCCAAAATGATTGCTCAATATTAAATCTGAAGAAATACGAAAAATAATCTTGATTATTCGAGAATGTTTCCGTCGCTTCTCGACTGTACCAGACATTTATAGATAATCTATAGTGTTATAGTACGTCCCAGAAGGTCATGGAATTTACGAGAGAATTCGATCGCTTTGTTATCCTGAGGCTCTGACAGTGCGAAATTATCTCGCTACGGTGTGTTAATTAATAACCAATTTATGCAAACACATTCATTTCAAACAATTCAAGGAATGCTATTTAGAAATTAAAGGAAAATGTACTAGTACAGTGGTTCCTAAAGTTGACAGGACCGGGACCCACAAAAAAAAAAATTAATTTTCGGGACCCACCTCCTGTCTCACATTTTCCCAATTCATATAGTAACCTTAAGAAAGACTGTTAAATTAAGAAAAAAAGAAAAACCTCCAAATATAATCGAAATTTTCAATTACTAAAAATGTAAATATGTGATATTTTAATGGAAGGATGAATTTTTTACCTTTTTTTGTCATAACAGCTTTAGCGTTGACTTCAATTTTAGTCACTTTTAATCGCAGTGAATTCGATACGTCCAATTTCTTTCTGTATTAAGTCTTAATAGAAACTACGGCACTTCAAATGAGGTAGTGAAGGGGAGGAGGAATTTCATCACCTCGTCAAACAACCTAGGATAAGTGTCAGCAACTGAAAGCCAGAATTTTGTTATTACTTGCGATTAAAAGTATTTTTCAGCAATATATCTTCTGATAAATCAATAAGCTCTTCACTTACGCTTTTGTTGACATTTCAGTCAGTATGTTGTCTTGAAATGGATTTTAAATCCAGTTCATCTCTTCTTCGAAGATGGCGTTATTTTTCAACTCTGTTAAATGAGTGAAAATTGCAGACAGTACAATGATATCTGAATGCACTTCGTTAGCTATAATAAACACGACACGATCCGGACGAGACGTGTTGCGCGGTGTTGTGACTGCGACCCACCTAATATCCGCTAGCGACCCATAGTTTGAGAAACACTGTACTAGTACATCGAATACAGAAATCCCGCGCTCGCTCCAGCTAACGCCGCGCCGAACCCGAGCTGCGCCCGCCTCAGCACGGAAAATGCGATGCCCGCTCGTCATATTTGGGTGGACTATTCAACAGATACATTCCAAATTACGCCAATTGTACGCGGATTTACAAAAAACATTTTCTTTTTTATTATTATAGAATCTTATTCTTCTTCTTCCTCAGTCTTCATCTCTCCTCTGCTGGATATAGGCCCTTCCATCCTTCCTTGATATTTGCTAGTTGTAGCCATTTATTCCCCCCAACAGCGACTATATCGTCGGCTCATCTCTTTTGAGGTCTTCCGACGTTTTATATTCCCTCTTATATTCTCTCTTTTATATTCCCAAGGTCTCCAGAACTCTGGGAGTCCATCTTGTAGCATCTTGCCTTGCAACATGCCCTGCGCATTGCCATTTTAGCTTCGCTACAAGATCCATGAAATCCATGTTACGATTATCCATATTCTAGTTCTGCGCCTAATTTCATAGTTTTCGATTCTAAATCTCTTAGGTTTACGCCAAGCAATTCTCGATAGCAATCGGCGTGTTAAGAATTTTTTTTAAAATTCTATTTCTCTCTCTCTTAACGCGATCTCCTTTCTTACCGTCGCATTTTCGTGACAATATTCCCAATCATTCTGATCACGGAGCTTCCATCTTCCTCTGTCTTACACCGCTTCAGTACGGGCTGATTAATCAAAGCCCAGTCTGTCTTCATACATTCGGTGTTGCCGTTTTTACCACCCACTTTTCCGACCGTCTGACCACCAGGAACATACATAAATCTTGGTTCTCCTTTCGGTGCTGGCAATCGGCATGACGTATCAAAGCCACCTTAATTTCTACATGTGGGGGATCTATGCCAAGGGTACTTCTTACCCGGTCCATTAAACTCCCTCCTGCCGCTTACCTAATGTCTAGCCGACTGGATCCACATCTCACATTATCTGTAAGAATCCATATTTGGTATCCATGATATTGTCACGTGTCGTGGCTGCAGGAGGAATTAATGAAAACACTGGGATTTAATAACGTCTTTATTGATTATAGATTAATTAATTAAACAAACGTACAAGGTCACTCATCCTATTGAAATGTAACGCTATCTATTCCTTAAATTAATCTGTTTCGCAATTTTATCACTCGTAAATAGACACTTTATATTTGCTTTGACACTTTATTCACTATTCACTAAATCATTCCATCCAATTTTCGTACTTATTAATTTCGCTTCGGTTTATCTCGCTACGTAAGAACTTTCCAGAACCTTCGCTGTCGAATTACGGCCCGGCCCACGTGCGCCCAAAACAAAAACTTACTCCTTACTCCCGTGTGTCGTATTTATATGGCTAATGCTGTTATCCGGACGTTTTCAGTGTTTTCGAGAAGTTCCTCGCATTTTCCAGACTTTTGGAGATGTCTCTCGAAAGTCGGAGGTGATTCCAGATCCTTCGGTAGTATTGTGCCAACTTCAAACAACTGTCACTTGACAGAAGTGCGCGACTCCTTCTAGCCTCGTTACAATATATAAATGTGAACCTGTATACAGCTTTAAAAAAAGTTTGGTCTCGAACATGTTTCATTATAACCGCAATAGTGCGGGAAAGTAAACATGTCTACAAGCCACCGTTGTGTGTGTACAAGACAGGAGGGTGAAACATACCTTACACACTCCATAAGAACTGTTTCACTTCCTCGACTTAATTATTGGTTATCTCTACACACAGATCGATATATTTACACTACAGTCTGAACGAGTAAAGGGAAGCCAAACACGATAATAATTATTAAACAATAGTTAAGTGCTCATTGGGTCGGTGGTCGGGCGGGAACCGCTTTGTGCCAAGCAACGGAAGTGAGTCATCTAAACAAATTTGGATATGGCAGAGATGTTATCGGATTGTGTATTATTATTTGCGTGAAAGGGCGGATGGGGTGAAGGTCTTCGCTCTTATTAGATGCATCGATGAATGCCAAATATTTATAATACATTAAAATTGATCAATGTATATTTATAAATAAATATTAATAAATGTTGTGGGTGGGTCCCCGGTACTTTATCCTTGCTAAAATTAATTTGTAAGTCTGACTCTCCACGTTATCAAGTTCTGGGAGGTAAATGTTTCCTCCTGTTGGTCAAATAGAAATTCACGGTAAACATCATTATTCAAGGTACATTGTGTCTAAGGAAAACAGTTTCAACAACGACAGTGTTTGATTAAAAATAAGGGGTAAACATGTAGCTGTGGTGGTCCAGACCCGTCGCGACTCTAGCCACACGCATCGAGCAATCAGGGGTTCGATGCGGCTAACCATGTCCCGACCGCCGAGAAGTACATCCAGTCTTTCACCGACCACCGTAGCCATCGCAAGCAATGTTTTTGTACTCAACACCACCTCTGTAAATTTATTATTCTTCTTCCTCAACTTTATTTAGACCCAAGAGTCGTTTTGTGCAGGAGTTTCCTCTTGTGGTGCTGAATTTTATCTCTCCATCGCTTCGGGGATCTCCCTGGTGGACGCAGAGCTATGTATGGTTGGTTATTTTGTTGTACTCATTCTCTGTACGTGATGATACTAGTATTTTAGACGCTGTCGCTCTCACTTGACCACATCTTGAACCTCGCAGACCTACCGTATTGCTGTATTTCTCATGCGGTCATGCAGAGTCTTCCCAAAGAGAGTTCGCAGAGTTCTCATTTCAGTTGTTCTTAGCATGCTCTCTGTCTTAACAGTGTTCGCTCTCGCCTCAATACCATATGTGAGAATAGGTCGCATACAAGTCTTACAAATGCGTACCTTGCCATCTGTTCTCATATCTTTATTCCTCTATACAACATCTCTCAGGCAGTCTGCCACAACTGCAGTCTTATCTACTTGAGGCATAACTTCTTTGGGGAGGTCTTGAGAGCTGAATATTTCACTGTTAAGGTATCTGAACTGGGTTACTTGTTCAATGGGCTCATCATATTAGGTCCTTACATATGAAATTGGCGTTTTGCCGTACTGGCAAATTTGATCTCAAATATCTTCTCTTTGGTTAGGAATTCCAAATCCAAATTTATACAGCTATTTACTCATGTATTTGTGTTTTGAAAATTATAATTCATTTGTTTTTTCCTCAATTGTTTTTTTCTTTGCGTCGCTCAGTTTACAAAATGAAAAACTTGAAATATCGCGTTATTTACGAGTACGAGTCCACCGTGGCACCAGTGCTGCAGAAACGGCTCGAAGGATTAATGATGTGTATGGCGACGGTGCCGCAAAAGAAAACACAGTGCGTTTTTGGTTCCAACGTTTTCGTTCTGGAAATTTCGACCTGCAGAACAAGCCCCGTGGACGGCCGGAGACCAAAGTTGATAATGAAGAATTGAAGGCTATTGTGGAAGCGGATCCATCGCAAACCACATCCGAGTTAGCTGCAGGCTGCGGTGTTAGTGATAAAACTGTTTTAATCCACTTGAAGCAAATTGGTAAGGTGAAAAAGCTTGAAAGGTGGGTACCTCACGAATTGAGTGAAGCAAATCAACAAACGCGCGTTGACTGCTGCGTTGCATTACTCAACCGGCACAATAATGAAGGGATTTTAAATCGAATCATTACCTGTGATGAAAAGTGGATCCTGTACGATAATCGGAAGCGCTCATCGCAATGGCTGAACCTTGCCGAACCAGCCAAACCATGCCCCAAGCGAAAATTGACTCCAAAAAAGTTACTTGTGAGCGTTTGGTGGACTAGTGCTGGTGTCGTTCACTACAGCTTTCTTAAATCTGGCCAGACGATTACGGCAGATGTCTATTGTCAGCAACTGCAAACCATGATGGAAAAGCTAGCTGCTAAACAACCGAGGCTGGTTAATCGCTCTAGGCCACTGCTGCTTCATGATAACGCTAGACCACACACTGCACAACAGACGGCTACCAAATTAGAGGAGCTTCAATTGGAATGTCTAAGACATCCACCGTACTCTCCGGACCTTGCCCCAACAGATTACCATTTTTTTCGAAATTTGGATAACTTCTTGCAAAGGAAAAAATTCAACTCCGATGGGGCAGTCCAAACCGCCTTCAAAGATTTTATTGATTCCCGTCCGAATGGTTTTTTTAGTAAAGGGATCGATGAACTACCTATGAGATGGCAAAAGTGCATAGATAGCAATGGTACATACTTTGATTAAATAAATATATTATAATAAAAAAAAATCGGCTTTATGTTCCTCCCATACTAAACGCCAATTTCATATGTAAGGACCTAATATTAAGATTTTGCACTCTAATCGGTCTTTGAATAATGTCATACATTTTGTGCCAATAAATTACTACAACATACACACACTAATCACTCATAAAATCGTTTCGTGCCAACACAAGAAGATGTCTTTGCGTGGGTGAGCATTTTCTTCTCTAAGAACACTTAAACTACAAATAGCCTTTATTTGGTGCAGGCGCTAAATAGTAATAATATGTGCAAAATTGGGCCAAGGGGAATGAAGTGTCCGATTATATTTTCCTCATAGTGCTGGAGTGTAACTGAACAAAATTCGGAATGGATAGAATTTAACATAGTAAAATTTGAATCGGTGGAGGATAAAGGGGTAATCTTGCAGGATCCTGAAGGCAAGTGTGTATGTTGTAGTAATTTATTGGCACAAAATGTATGACATTATTCAAAGACCGATTAGAGTGCAAAATCTTAATATTAGGTCCTTACATATGAAATTGGCGTTTAGTATGGGAGGAACATAAAGCCGATTTTTTTTTATTATAATATATTTATTTAATCAAAGTATGTACCATTGCTATCTATGCACTTTTGCCATCTCATAGGTAGTTCATCGATCCCTTTACTAAAAAAACCATTCGGACGGGAATCAAAGAGATTTAGTAGGGAATGTTATTTGTGTACATGTGCTGATGTTGGTTAATGTAAAATGGACGCCTACCAAATCTAAAAAGATCGGTGGTTAGTTTTTTTAAGAGATTGAAAAGAGTTAATTAACTGTTGGTAACAAATTCGAACATGGCCCGCGCCTCAACAAGGGCGTTCCTTGTCGTAGGTTAACCGATGTTCGATGTTTCAGCGTCGACTCACATTCGACGAATACATTGATCTTAGGCCGGCCGCACTTTGGATACGAATTATTACGTACGTATTCCTACGACTATTTTCGTACGTATGGAGCGCGCACATTGATTGCATCTTGCGTTGTCACGATCAGCTACTTTGCGCATTTCTCCAATGACGTTTGTGCCAAATGAATAATCTGTATCTTCTGGAAAACTCTATTATGCCAGACTTAAATAATGACAAATTTCATGACTATCTATCTAATAGATTCGCAAATGCTGGGGAGAATCAAAGTGCAACGAGAGCTCATAACATCGGAGAAATATTTAAAAGTTTTTTTGTTCGAAGTACATAATTATACCTCACCTTCATTAAACCAAATTAATTAACTTACAGGTGTTTTTTAGTTCTTTAGAAATCTCTATCCTATCTAGAATCACTTTGGTCCCACAAACATTTGTGGTCATGTGTCAAATTGACAAAATTTTCAATATCCGTCGTACGAAATCGCAAAAATTTCCGAACAAATCCGGATCGTGTCCATACGTCGCATCTATACGTACGTACACGCACTACTAAATCGTGTACAGTGTGCGATGTTCATACTACTTCGAAGGTCAGGAATGTACTCGCGTATTCGTACGTATACGTACTACTCAAATTCGTACGAAAACGCATCCAGTGTGCGGCCGGCGTAAAGGTCACTTATGTCAGGTTCCGTTCTTTGCATATACAAACATCAAAAGAATAAATGTTACACCATCTAAGTTTTGTTCATACTTATGTTTGTAATTTTCTGAAGTGTGCGTAGCTTTAAAATTCTTGGTAAAAAAATGATATTAAAAATATCGTACTTTACATACGCGCCGCACAATATCAGCAAAAGGTCTCCGATGCCTTCTTCAGTTTCGCGCTAGAATCCTCAATAAGCAGACGTTATATTTTTTAATCAAGTGGGCACTCACTAAATTTATTGCCTGTAAAAGCCCCGAGAGGTCTGGGAAATCGAACGATACTTCGAGCCTCTTCCACTGGAAAATCAACTCTCGACGAAATTCTTTTTAAACTACATATTCTCCATCATTATTAAACTTCCAATTCGGCAAGTCGAATTTTTTAAATATTAGGTCCTTACATATGAAATTGACGTTTAGTATGGGAGGAACATAAAGTCGATTTTTTTTTATTATAATATATTTATTTAATCAAAGTATGTACCATTGCTATCTATGCACTTTTGCCATCTCATAGGTAGTTCATCGATCCCTTTACTAAAAAAACCATTCGGAAGGGAATCAATAAAATCTTTGAAGGCGGTTTGGACTGCCCCATCGGAGTTGAATTTTTTCCTTTGCAAGAAGTTATCCAAATTTCGAAAAAAATGGTAATCTGTTGGGGCAAGGTCCGGAGAGTACGGTGGATGTCTTAGACATTCCAATTGAAGCTCCTCTAATTTGGTAGCCGTCTGTTGTGCAGTGTGTGGTCTAGCGTTATCATGAAGCAGCAGTGGCCTAGAGCGATTAACCAGCCTCGGTTGTTTAGCAGCTAGCTTTTCCATCATGGTTTGCAGTTGCTGACAATAGACATCTGCCGTAATCGTCTGGCCAGATTTAAGAAAGCTGTAGTGAACGACACCAGCACTAGTCCACCAAACGCTCACAAGTAACTCGCGTTTGTTGATTTGCTTCACTCAATTCGTGAGGTACCCACCTTTCAAGCTTTTTCACCTTACCAATTTGCTTCAAGTGGATTAAAACAGTTTTAGCACTAACACCGCAGCCTGCAGCTAACTCGGATGTGGTTTGCGATGGATCCGCTTCCACAATAGCCTTCAATTCTTCATTATCAACTTTGGTCTCCGGCCGTCCACGGGGCTTGTTCTGCAGGTCGAAATTTCCAGAACGAAAACGTTGGAACCAAAAACGCACTGTGTTTTCTTTTGCGGCACCGTCGCCATACACATCATTAATCCTTCGAGCCGTTTCTGCAGCACTGGTGCCACGGTGGAACTCGTACTCGTAAATAACGCGATATTTCAAGTTTTTCATTTTGTAAACTGAGTCTCGCAAAGAAAAAAACAATTGAGGAAAAAACAAATGAATTATAATTTTCAAAACACAAATACATGAGTAAATAGCTGTAAAAATTTGGATTTGGAATTCCTAACCAAAGAGAAGATATTTGAGATCAAATTTGCCAGTACGGTAAAACGTCAATTTCATATGTAAGGACCTAATACTTTATATAATTGTGGAATTCATACCACAATACAGAAATCCACTAATCTAGGCCACACACACACACACACACACACACACACACACACACGTAGTGGCAGGGAATGCCACATAAGCAAATCGGGGCACGATGAAGACACGCGCGGCCGGCAGGTCATTGCACCATCAGCATTTCTGACGATTTCTTCACACACACACCGCCGCACTCCAAGACTTCTTTGTTCGTAAATTATATAAAAAGAGACACACGCCCTAGGCGGGTATGTCAGTCCTTCGTAGACCTCCGGTGGCGGCCGGAGGTTATATGGCCCTTAGAGTATCTATCATTGTCTTTATAATCATACTTGACGGTAGTGACCCGAAAAAGCAATTGCTCCTAACCATCTCTAAACTCCCAAATAATTAATAAAAATAAACTTTATTTTCACCACTTGTATATTGAAAATAAAAACACAGTATCAGAACCGTCCTTCTGGTCCAGTCTTCAACATACAATGTATACTAAAAAAAAAAAAACTATTTGTGAAAGGACCTGGTTATTTAGATTATTTAATTTACTATTGAATGTTATAAATAACCAGGTCCATGACGAATAGAAATGAGCTGGGCAAACTCAAACATATTTTCGACAACAACGAGATCCCAATTAGCTTAAAAAGAAAAGCATTTGAATCGTGCAAACTGCCGATGACGACGTATGGAGTGCAGACGATGGCCCTCACAAAGAAAAGTGTAGTAAAACTCTAATGCATACAACGATCCATGGAGAGGTCCATGCTTGGCGTAAGCCTGAGAGATGATGAAAGATATAAAGGATGTACTAGAGCTAGCAGCAGAAACTTGGCAGGTAGATTCCTGACTATGTTATGAGTATAAAATATTCAAGCAACCATGACCTAATATCAATAGTTATGGAGATGTGCTATATCAAAATTTGCATTTTTTCCAATATTTCTTACTTATTTTTTGCAAAAAGTTGAACCATCATTACAGTAACTTATGCCGATTATGAAATATTCATTCGCTTTAATACAAGTCGAATAAAATGATAAAAACCTTGCAAAAATTGAAAAAAGTTACTTTTTACAAGTTTTTATCATTTTATTTAAGTTGTATTGAGGCAAATGAATTTTTCATAATCGATATAATTTACTGTAATGATAGTTCAACTTTTTGCAAAAAATAAGTAAGATATATTGAAAAAAAAAAATGCAAATTTTGATATTGCATATCTCCATAACTATTGATATTAGGTCATGGTTGCTTAAACATTTTAGACTCATAACATAGTCAGGAATCTACCGGCCAAGTTTTTGCTGCTAGCTCTGGTACACCCTGTATAAGTAAATAAAATAAAAGATATTAAGCGCAGAACTAATAATACGTAGCTTATGGATCGTGTAGCGAAGCTAAAATGGCAATGAGTGGTTATTATAATAATCGTATTTCATCTATATCGTCATATTTGTTACTACCAGATGAATATAGAGGAATATAGACTCTTTTTCTACGTTAGCTTCGTAACTTTTGAGGTCGAATTTCGGCAAGATTGAGTTGAAATCATGGAAAATAAATACCGCACAGTGTACATACTGTTATATAGATCATTTTAAAATTATTTTGTGACCTAATGCACTATATAGACCCTTTTTATAGGGACGCCTTCAATTATTACGGATGAAACATTTCGTCCGTTCATTATTATGATTAAGCAGTTAAATTTTACGAATAACCCATTATTTAATATAAATTCCCTATTTCGGTGTCTACTTGCTAATCTCCTGTACCTCCACCATAATTGTAGTAGCTACGCCCCTGTACAAAAATTATCTTGTTTGCAAAAATAAGTAATGGATAATTAGTATGCGTCCGCCCTGAAACCGGTAGACGTAAAGATACTCCAAGTGGTTTAAACAAAGTTTTTAATTCATTTAAATTAACAAATTTTTAAAGTCTCGTAAGATTTTCTTTGTTTCAAGTATTTTTTATTCGCATCTGGATTGTTACATTGTCATTAATAACCCTATTTATTCAGAAAAACAAAAAAAAAAAAATCCTTTGAAAAATTACATTAATTTCCTTGTTCACTGTATTTATCGATATTAGGGATTGCAATCCCGTATCATCTTCAATCCGGCCGGATTTCACCGGATTATAGTACTAGTTACTGAACTATAGTGCATTTTCCTTAAATGGAAGCGGGGTAAAAGTAAGTAATGTATTGTGATTCTAAATAATAATATATAAATAGATAAATAAAACACGTATTTATTTTGAATTGTATTATGATTCAAAATAATAATAAATAAATTGAAAAACTAAACACGTATTTACTTTGAATAAAAAAACTTTTCATTAATTATTTATTTTTTGGTATTAATTGCACTTATTCAATCAACCGTTATAAAATTTGATAAATAATAAATAAATCAGTCTACCACTGACGCAATATTCGTGGTAAGACAAATAAGAGAAAAATCCATTGAATATAATAAACCGGCGTATATGTGCTTTGTTGACCTCACTAAAACCTTGACAGAGTGCTTCTAGAAGATGTTATAGATATCCTAACGGAAAAAGATGTACCACCATCATCAAGGCTATTCATAACTTGAATACTAACAACAAAATGCGCATAAAAGTAAACAATGATCTATCGAAAGAAATCCCAGCCGCAGTAGGCATCAGACAGGGAGATAGCTTGAGCCCCTTCTTATTCAACATCATCATGGATAAGCTAATAGAAGATGTCAAAACAATGAATCTAGGCTACAACATGGGAGACAAAAAGATAGATAAAATATGAAAAGATAGATAAATGATGATGCGGTATTAATAGCCAACTCCGAAGACGATCTTCAAAAACTCCGTATATCTTCACAAAGATTCAACATGAAAATCTCCGTAGCTAAGACTAAGAGCATGGTGACATCGAAACAGCCAATACCATGCGAGATTGCAATTGACGATAAAATAATAGAGCAAGTAACGAGCTTCAAGTACTTGGGTGTCGAGATATCCAGCAGTAACGACCTCTATGAAGAAGTAAGAAAGCAAGCAAACAAAGCCGCAACTATTGCTGGATGCTTGAGAAATGCTGTCTGGAGAAACGAACATATGCTCAAGGAGAGCAAAGTGAAGATATATAAGACCTGTGTCCGCCCAATCATGACGTATGGTATCGAGATAAGGGCTGACACTACCAGAACAAAAAATCTCCTAAGAACAACTGAGATGAAGACTCTCCGACCCATTGCGGGACTGACAATCCGAGACCGAGTAAGGAATTCCGAAATATAGGGACTTGTGACGTCGAGGATGTTGTCCGATGGGGAAGATCTAGAAGACGTTACTGGAGAGATCATGTAGAGAGAGCTTGTTCTGAGAGAATAGTGAGCATAGCAGCGAACAAGCTGCCCTCTGGTACCAGACTCCCAGGAAGGAGGACCGCATAAAAGATGGCGAGATAGCTGGACATCTGTATCCCAGGAACAGGCTCCGAGCAATGACATTACGCAGTCCTAGATGAAGCAGAAGAAGAAGAAGAAGAAGTCTCATTACGGTGATTATCTGTAAGTAAATAATAACATAACATAACATAATTTTATAGTTATAATCAACTTCAGTCGTAACATAAATAATAACAAAAAAGAAGCATGTTCTACAATGTACGAATTAGTAAAAAAATGATTTCTGTGTCTGAAAAACGATCTAAGGAAATAAATAGTGTTGATTGTATTGTCCCCTAACCTGCTTCTTATGTATGGGACTCCAAATATATCCTGCGGTCGAAAAGGCCCTTTCCACCTCAACAGTGGTTGGCCTAATCGTTATAAAGCAGTGAGTATTTCCCTTTTACTCCTTCTAGTTCATACGCAGTCATTTCCCTTTTAAGTATTTTCTCATAATCTGTTTCCTTTTTAGGTTTAACATTACTGCAACTTTTTTTTTCTCTCGCAGGATTTGATTTTCTAGTTCCTCTTTCAATTTTTAATTTCTTCAAGGCTTCTAGAGATTTAGCTCTCTCTCACGTTTTGTTTCTCAGGCTCCTCATTTATGGGGACTGGACTGGTGTCTTCTGTATATATTCTAATTATACGCGTACATAAATAAATACGGATAAAAATCTTCCTCGCACCTTTTACCCACACGGGAATTTGGCATTAAGGGTCATTCTGCTCCGCGTTCAAAATAACGTTAACGCCTTTTGAAGAATGAATAAGTTAGGTTGTCAAACATCGGTTGTTCAGCACTCGCGCGCCGCTCGCCGCAAGGGCGGGGGGCTCCGCCCGCAACCTTCGCCCCTAACACGAATAAAATTACAGCGGGCTATTGGGTTACTGATACACAGCGGGTATTACGCCGGGTAAATTGGGCTGGGGGCAGGCGGGCAGACGAGGGCTGCCGGGATTATTTACGGACGCGTTTCCCGGGATAAATAATTATACATATAAATTGAAAAAAAATGACCGCCAAAAAATTGTTGTCAAAAACTATTTATTTATTAATTAATAATACACGCTTTAGTGGGCTTTTACAGTACACGAAAATTAAAAGGATTTTGATATACCTAACGTAAAACACGTTTTACTGTAAATAATTAAAAAAATAATATGAATAGAACATATTTAAGATAAATGAATAATATTAAATGTAAGAATGTAAATGTAACAATATAAAATAAATGATCAATAGAAATGAACAATATACAGGGTGTACCAGAGCTTGCAGCAGAAACTTTGCCGGTAGATTCCGCCGCAAAGTTTCTGTCCTAATCCCATAGTTATGGAAAATATGCAGTATCCTCTCTCTCTCTCTCTATATATATATATATATATCTAGTATAGTATATATATATATATATATATAGTAATAACCGTAATCTCTAGATATATATAGTAAAGATTGCATTTTTTTTCAATATTTTTGACTTATTTTTTACAAACAGTTGAACTATCATTACAGTAACTTATATCGATTACGAAAAATTCATTCCCTTTAATATAAGTCGAATAAAATAATAAAAACCTTGCAAAAATTGAAAAAAGTTTATTTTTACGAGGTTTTTATCATTTTATTGAAGTTGTGTTGAAGTAAATGAATTTTTGATTATTAATATAAGTTACTGTAATGATAGTTCAAGTTTTTGTATAATCTACCGGCAAACTTTCTGCTGCTAGCTCTGGTACACCCTGTATATATAATTATTTATATTTTTTATTAGATTTTTTTAAAATACAAATCTTATATATTTACATATTTGATACATTGATACATCATTGTACCTCTCCAAAAAGAGACTAACTCTTGTTTCTGGAGAGGGAGTTACACTTTTATACATAATATGTGATAATAATTAATGCATAAAGTAAAGTAAAATAAATAGTACATAAATATAATATAAGAAGAAAAAAGTTACATAATATGAGATAATAATTAATGCAGAAAGTAAAGTAAATAGTACATAAATATATATAAGAAGAAAAAAAGTTACATAATATGAGATGATTAATGCATAAAGTAAAGTAAGGTAAATAGTACATAAATATATATAAGCCGAAAAAAGTTACATAATATACGATAATTAGTGCATTTATGTGGGAAAAACAATTTAAAAATATACTAACAATAAGCAAACAGTTTTAAATGAATATAGTAAAGAGAGAATTTTAATTAATTATTAGGGTTTATTTTAATGTTTTTTTTAAATGTCTCATAATTTTTTTCAGTTCTGTAAACGCTGATTAATTAGTACAAAAGCAAACATTGATAATTAGAAACCTTTAAAATAAAGATAATTAAACCAATATACCAGATAAATAAGATAAGAAGATTAAATAAACCAAAAAATAAATATAAAAGATAAAATCAAAACATATTTAAAATATTATATTTATATTATGGTAGATATGTAAAAGAAACCGTGATTACCACCAAGTCACCAAGAATGGTCGATACGTCATCACATCAGATGTTACACTCCGAGTTAAAAGGCAGAGAAAAAATAAAAGCACTTACAATTTTAATACGACGTAGTTCTGGTTTTACATAATATCCTTGTATTAGGACTGAAATAGAGCGTACGATAATGTAAGTACAGCGCGCTTAAGTAATATTTAATCGTGCGAGGTAGGTAATATGAAAAAGAGAAATCGCGATGTTAGAAGAATTAGAAATGCGCACGATGAAATGGTTCCTGTCTATATAGAGTCCATTAGTGGCCCTTATTGTGACTGCAATCCATATTCCCTTCATTATAATTACTTTGGCATAAATATACGTGTTGCTACCGAGGCAAAACTAGCGGTACATAATGGAATTCTGGTAACAACACTGATGTATGGAAGGGAAGCCTGGAGCTGGCAGAAGAGGAACGAAAGTAGATTGAATGCAGTGGAGATGAGATCCTTCAGACGTATGTGCGGCAAATCAATTTATGATAGATTAAAGAATGCAGATATTAGGAATGAATGTAAAGCTGATCTTAGCATAATTAATAGAATTAAAAAAGGGTCGCTCGGATGATTTGGGCATGTTGAGCGAACGAATGAAGAAAGATACGAGTATATAATGCAAGTGTTGATAGCGCCAGGAAGAGAGAGCGACCGCGGAAGACGTGGCATGACCAAATCAACCAGATACTGGAAGATGGTCCCGTTAGAAGCCTCAACAACCGGCGAGCTAGCATGCGAAGATGTATGAATGAGGCGAGAGTTGTATGTCAGGACGGAAGAGTCTTTGTCCTGTCTGCCTACCCCCACGGGGAAACGGCGTGAGGGTAAATATAAGTAGCTAATAGAATGACTAGAGTAGATATTTGCTAGAGGTATGATTACCATTATCTGTCGACAACTCCGGAAGGAAGGAGTCAACTTTTGATTGGATCTTGATTGATCATCAAGCACCGAAATAACGCATAACAGGAATAACAGGGGAAGATAGAAGCGCTCGAAGAATAGATGCAGCAAGCGAGGTGTTGCGTCCTCACAGTTCAGTGATAAGGAAGGCTGAGCCTAGTATCGAGACAAAGATGGCAGTATTCAAAACGGTATACCGCCCGACGCTTACGTACGGTCACCAGATATGGATGCTACTAATCTGACAAGAACATCAAATGTTAAAGATCTAGGTGTTAGATTTGTAAGCAACCTAACATTTCACGATCACATAGAGACGATCAGTGGTGATGCTTTGAGAATGTTAGGATTTGTTCTGCGTACTGCCAGGGTTTTCGAGAATACCCGCGTACTCAGAACTCTTTACAACTCCTTGGTGCGGAGTAGACTCGAGAGTGGCTCGATGATCTGGGGGCCACATGAGGGCAAGTACTCTCTTATGGTGGAGAAAGTCCAAAAGAAGTTTCTGAGATATCTCTACATGAGAGAGTACGGGCATTATCCTTGGCTTTACCCAACCGAGTTTCTCCAGGGTATGCTTGGCTACAATAGTTTAGAGACTAGAAGGAATGTGTATTTGATTACACATTTTTATCGATTGTTGCGCGGTATGATCGATAATCCTGAAATTATGCAGAGCATTGGTTTGTATGTTCCTGATAATTACACTAGACATCGTCAGCATAGATTGTTTCACATTCCAATATACAGGACCAACCTGCCGATGGTTATGCCTGTTGGAAGAGCCACAGCTATGCTGAACAAAATCGCTTTGGGTATTGATATATTCCATGTGTCTGAGGGGGTTTTCCGAAGCGGGATTCTCCTACACCTTTGACCAGGTTTTATGTTATTTTTAATTTATTAAATATTTTCATTTTTGTTATATGTACTTCCTAATATGTACGCCTTAAACATTTTGTTTGTCATGTACATATTATCATGAAATAAATTGAATTGAAATTGAATTGAATTGAATTGAATTAAACTAACGAACATGCTCTAGAGTCCAAGCGGCCGAAATGAAGTACTCGAGAGGAGTGGCAGGGGTTACGAATTGGGATCGAATAAGAAACTCGACCATCCGAGACGAATGGAGGTGCCTTGTCGATGCAATGGGTCCCCTACCCGAATAAGACAAAGGGAAGAAGATGATGAAATGAGATAGAAGCGCCTTGTCGAGCTATCGGCCGACGTATGTAAGATTAATCAATTATTATTATCATAAACATTATAACTTGCAGTCATGGTTATAGCATTTATTAAAAAACATGATAATTTCTTTTTAATGTATGTAATTATATAAAGTTTCAGTCTTTAAACTGAAAAGTTTGTGACTTGTTTACAAAGTTTGACTGTAGTTTTTCTTTTCTTTGTGTAACTGATATTTTTTCCAAACTTAAATAGATTTAACATTTATTAAATTAAGATTAAGTTTACAAAAAAATTCTTTTCAGTTTCGTTGTTTTAGAATATTATTTTAATTTTTAAATTGGACACGATTCCTTAAAAATAAGTTTGAAATTCTTAGCTCTAAAACTTCAAATAAAAAAAGCTATTTTAAGTTTATTTTCGGTGTACTCATTGTTCTTTATTAAATTTTACAAACTTATATATTTTCTCCTTTTTTGATTTGTACCCATATCCATTTTTTGATACCGATCAAAAAATTTAAATGTTTATTTATTATTATTATTTCTCACACACTTATAGTCACACAACTATGATATATCTTAAGACTATTTGAATATACATTATCCCGGGTAACAATGTGTAATTTTCCGCTGGAAGAGTAATTCTCACGCTCAGGGGAAAAACAACGTAACATAATTTAAATAATGTTTCCTAAACTACAAGTATTTGTTAATTATTAGATATACTCATGTTCTCTGCGTTGACTTGTCTGTTTTGGATTTCGAAAATGTAATTTTATTATATTCATCATAAAATTTGCTTAACGGCTTTTTTTTAAAACGAAGTGAAAGTTCATTATAAAATTTATACTTAAATATTGATTCTGCGTAGTTGGGATATTACATTTTGGAATAGGGCCTTCTCTGCTTGGCCGGGTACTAATTAAATTTGCTGATTTTAAATGTGAAAAATTGTATTTCTTCTAAATATCTATCTATTTTCAACACACCAAATTCATCGTACAGTTGCTTTATTGGGTAATCACTTGGTCCCATTTGAATAACTTTTATTCTTAAATTTTGCAGTTTTAACGGGCTTAATGACAATTTTAAAATAATAATTATTGTTTCGTCGTTTTTTTTAAGCAGACAGTCGTTAAGAATGTTCTTAGGTTTTCAAGGCCACTCAGAATCTTCTGGGGTATTATGCCATGTTTTTGTGACCTTTTTGGTCGACGTTTCGGATCCCATTGTAGGGTCCATCATCAGGGCTGATGTTAGACCCTGCAATGGGATCCGAAACGTCGCGTTGGTAGAAAGGTCGTTAAAACACGACATAATACTCCAGAAGACAGAAACCTGAACATACAGACAATCGTTATATATAATTTTAACATCCGTACGGTTATGCAAATTTACATAAATATGTAAATTAATTACGAACGAGGCAGTAACTCAAATAAATCGATTTTTCAGGGGGACACTTTCAAGTTTCGGACCGGATTTCGAATTCTGCTTTGAATCTTCTCAACATATTTTTTTTGTGTGTGTAGGTAATAAAAGTAACTTAAGGGGGTGGTAAGGTTTTTAACTTTTTTTTTTGCATTTTATTTTTAATTTTAATATTGTGTCAAAATTTCAAGTCAATCGGAGCAAAATTGACGAAATTATGAACATTTGAGCGATACTGATTTTCTATACCTGCTCGGGCAGCTAAGAAACGAGCTCACCTGAGGAGTACCGGACGTGCTATTGTATTGGAAGAGTTTTGCGTAGACAAGAACAAAAATATGCTGATGATGAAAGCTCTTTGCTGTGTGAACATGGCATCGACGATTAAGTGTAAGTATAAAATAAGTGTTGAGTTTTATTTTGAATTTTACAGTGTGCAAAACTTTAAAGCGTTTTCCCCACATCTCACGTTTTCAAAGTCGGTGTCCATCATAACTTCAAAACTACTGCACCGATCCTTTTGAAATTTTGAACACTATTTCTGTATATAATTTACGAGGTAACGCTGGAGAGTTTTTTTCAAATTTGTTATTAATTTTTATTTTTTAATAACAAATTAGTCGATATTTTTCGCAAAAAATCGCGTTTTTCCCTTCAAAGTGTTCCAAATAATTGAAAAATTGAAATTTTAAAAAACGCTCCCAGTGTTACCTGGGAAAACCTAGTATCTAACGAATGAACTTTGATTTTTTGATTTCAGATGATCTAGCACCAAGTTACGATGGACACCGCAATTCTCCTTTTTTCCGAGACACGTCCGAATAATTGCTGCCATTGCCGTATTTTTTAATATTTCGTCTTGAAAATTTTACACAATATTCTTCAAATGTTATACTTTAATGTACTATTGGTTTTAATAAAGAGGTTTTAACTGTGTCGTCACAAAAAAATCACAAAACATGCCTTTTTTTGTACGAATTAACCTTACCCCCCCTTAAGTTATTTCGTTATTACATGGAAGAAAAATGGTTAACTGATTTACTACTTTTGTAAAATTCATATTTTTATCTGTTAAATATTGCATTTGAGATATTGCTGTCTTTACTGTAGGTAGGTAATCATGGCCTAAACCTAAAAATGGTACTAACTCAAATACCTAAAATATTGAGTTACTGCCTCGTTCGTTGGGACAGTCGCAATAAGACTTGGGTCTTGAAGAAGGTCTTGAGGGTAAGAATCAATTCGCTGATCTCTTTATTACTGCGCAAGTGTCTTACGGCTTAAGTAAACAAGCGTAAAGTGAATTAATAAAATAAAATAATTATTTTTAAATATAAATAATGTCGATGGGTCCTTCTTGTAACAAAAATTTTCAGCTTATTTCTGTAGTAATGAAATTTTCGCCACGTGCCGACCACCCGGATAGACAATATGAGGGTCGAGTCGGACTTGCCTATAGATTATTCGTCATAAAATGCAAATGTGTAAATTTTCAAACTATGTAGGCCATTGTCGGCCATCTGGCCCCGACCTCCGCCAATTCCCCGGGCCTCGTACGTAACACTATTACGTAACACGTACAGCGCAACTTCCGCACTTCAAATATATCTAAAATGGCACAACGACCCGGGAGAGGAGATAACTAGCCACTCATTTAAAAATATTATTTACTTGCTGTACCCGGCCATGCGTTGCTGTGGCTCAGTCTTGTCAAATGGAAAAGAAAGAAAAGAGAAGAAAGCACACGTTTCTAATATGTTTAATTTTACAATGTTTGTGGGTATTCAGTTTTGCTGCTTTTCAAAAAAGCATGTCACAGATATGACATCTGTATAATAAGGTATATAAAAACGTAATAGGTATATAAAAACATGCGCGTGTTCGAATGCAGCATTGTGTCAAAGTCAATCCGTGAAGAACTTTTGGAGATTTGAGATTTTGAATAAACGAATATTTACATTTTTATATAAGTATTGACAGCTGCTTATACCCGGCGTTGCTCGGGTTAAGGATTTAGTTAAAAATAATAAAATAAGTTTGTGGAGACACACAAAGGTTTCATTGTTTCGCAGTCTCTAATATAAAAAGGATCTGTTCAATCTATGCTGAGATAGATGGGATGTTCAAGAAGGAATTGTGAACTGTATTCCGCCGTGACCTAAAGAATAAGAAAGCAAAATTTGTATCAGATTGGAAAACGTTATAGATTTGTACAAAAAATATATCAGGTATGGGGTTGGGGTAAGAAGGGAGGGGGGAATGTTGTCTTTATTACCCGCCGGGTCTTGAAGAATAAGTACGCAAAATCTGGGGCAGATCTACATACGGTGTAGATTTGTACAGAAAATATAACAGGGGGGGAAAGGTTAAAAGGGGAGAAAGGAAATGTATGGGTTACCCGCCGGGTCCTAAAGAATAAGTTTACAAACTTTGAGTCCGAACTGTACAGATCTGCATTGAAAATAGATCAGGGGGAGGGAAAGGGGTAAAAATGGAGGGAGGAAATGTCACCTCTTTTACCCGCCGGGTCCTAAAGCATGAGTATGCAAAATTTGATTCCTATCGGACGAACGGTACAGATTTGCATTGAAAATAGATCAGAGGAAGGGGGAAAGGTAAAAGTGGTAGGAGGAAATGTCGCCTATGTTTCCCGCCGGGTCCTTAAGAATTAATCTCCAAATTTTGAGTGCAATCGGTCAAACGGTACAGATTTGTATTGTTAATATATCAGGGGGAGGGTAAGCGGTAGAATGAGAGGGGTAAAACTCCCTAAAGCATAAGTATGCAAAATTTTAGTCGAATCGGACAAACGGTGTAGATTTGTATAGAGAATAGATAGACAGATAGATATTGAGTTTTAAAGGTACAGATATCGCGATACGATTAGCTGCACTTTCTCATCGGTTTAAACGTTTTATTTAAGCAAATACAACCGAATATTGTCAAAAAATTTGAATTTGAAAAATCTTATATCGAAATATTTATCAATACTGAAAGATTCGCATGCAACGTTGTGTCAATAAGAACTTTAGTAGATTTATGATTTTGGACAACCGAAAATATACATTTTTATTTATATAAATAAATAGTAGGTATATGAAAACAAATTAGGTATACAAAAGCATCTTCGTAATCGAATGCAACGTTGTGCCCAAATTTCAAAGCAATCGGTGAAGAACTTTCAGAGATTATCGATTTTGTACAAATGAACAGTTACATTTTTATTTACATAGATTTAGTAATAAGACCCTTGCTTGTCGCCGAATTGATATTTTACAGTACATAATAAACAGATTTAATGGTTGATGATTTTAATTAAGGCGACACACTCACTGCAAATGCATATTTCGGCGTTTTTTTTACGAAAATGTGCGTTTTTATTATTCATTTATATCAGAATGTATACTCTAGGCTGTAATTTTTGCAGCCTAGAGTATACAACGCAGTTGCCGACGGCATTCTCTTTTATAATTACGTCATTTATTGACACATTTCATACTTTGGAATTTTTATTTTTAAATATCAATTAAGGTGTTTTTATTAAAAAAACTCTTATTAAGTGAATAAAGCTTCAAAATACGGGAATAAATAGAATGTACTGTATAAAATCATCTCTTTATATAAATAAAAAGCGTTTTAAAATCAACAAAAAACGTAAAAATTTATTGCAAATTTAGAACATTATTAATATTGAATATTTCTTAATTTCCTTAGTAAAAATTCTAGATTATGAAGTATACTTTATACGTATAAAAACATTTATGCGTACATATAAATATTCATAAAAAATTAGCCGCCTAGGACACTAAAAACGATTTTTTGGCCGCGGCCTGTCGATTAATGCTTACATTTTATTAATTATTGTAAATAATGTCCAGTTTATTACTTTTATATAATAACAAAGGTTCTATCTAAGTTATTGTCCTAAAAAAATTGCAGTCCAGGATATACAATCTGATATAAATGAATAATAAAAAAAAAAATTTTCGTAAAAAAACGCCGAAATATGCATTTGCAGTGAATATCCAGCCTTTGGCCAGCCAGCGCCTCTGGACATCAGTATTATATATATTTTTAACCTTACATCTTGTATTCCCGACTTTGCGATGTTCGCCTCGCGTCTGTCACGGACACACACAACTTCACAATTCTGGGAAGGCAGCTGGAACTAGGTTGCTGGAATCATTATTCCCAGAGCGTTCTTTTTAAATTGAAAAAGCGTCAATATGCTCTTTGTTTTACTCGATCGTTGCTGCACGATACGGAAGGGCGTTAAGGTATAGATACACATGCTTATTACTGGTATGCTCATTAGCATGCTCAAAACTAGCACGCCCTAACAACTGTACACATCTGCTCGTTATTATCATGCTTATTTTAAGCATGCTCATAAATAAACATGCCCAAAGCTAACAATCAAACACACATGCTTATTAGTGGCATGCTCTTGTCATAGAATAGAGAGGAACTCTAGTTCAAAATTGAAACTTTGCAAACTGAAACAGAAAATTCAGGTGAACCAATAAATTAAAATAGTTCCTGGGTTTAATCGAACACATTACTGGCATACTCTTGTCATAGAATAGAGACGCTCTTGTTTAAAATGGAAGCTGCAAACTGAAATAGAAAATTCAAATGAACCAAAAATCAAAATATTTTTGATTTTAGTTTTTATAATTTTTATTGTAAGATTTGAATCATTCATGTCTTTTAATAAAGTTTCATAAACATTATTTCTTGCTATATTATTTTTACATAGCGGTACTCCACAGACATTCGTGATTCCTATAATAAATCACGAAAAGTAATGTTTTATCATCTCCCCAACGCGCCATATTTGTTTCATCTGTCGCGGACTGAGAAGATCGCATTGATAATCGATACTAGCCGCGAATGACATAAGCATGCTCATAATAAGCAAGCCTATTCACCCATGCTCAAAAGATACCTCTTCTCATGGTGAATGACATTAGCATGCTTATTACCAGCATTGTGGGTACATACATGCCACTAATAAGCAAGGGCTAAAGAAGGTCAATACTGCGCATGCTCACGTGCCACTAATAAGCATGTGTATCAGTACCTTTAGGGAATTACATATTACAGGTACGTACGAGTACATATTTTATTGAATCTTATATTTATTTATTTAACGCCCTTATGGGCTTTTACAATATACAGAATATTTTTTTTTAAATAACATAATACAGTTAACATAATGGTACAAATAATAATAGTTAAAGGTAAAATAGAAAGATTTATTGTCGACTTCCATTTTGTTGGGATGTAAACAATTGTATCAGCTTTGTCCTATAAACAGTTATACTATCAGCAAAAATGTCAGCCGCCTCTGCATGCCCATTCCCTAATGAGTGTAATCTGGGAATTACAGAGTTTGCTAATGCATTAGTTCTGACACTTCCACTATATTTAGAACAATGCACTGTGTCTTGATGACCTTGATGGAGCATATAAGTCGATATATATATTATATATAATTATCATTGAATATTTGACTCGTACGAATATTTCACAAATAAAACTGCTTGCCTTAACGATGACCAGAGTCTAGCGAAGTAGGTACTTAGGGCGATGCTGAATTATGAAACGGAAATGAACCAATGTACAAGTCAGGAGGCCGAATATGAAGAGAGATGTATGTTGCGCTGTCGTCAGCAGTGGTAAATTAAATAGGACACGATTTCTAAACCACGAGAGAGTATGACATTTAATAGGCAGGATGATAGTCAAGGAGGGCTAGTTCAAGAGATAATTCGAAATTTAATTTTACTTATACTTGGGCAAGGCTGGTATTATTATAAATAAGCGATATAAGGTATAACTGCAGTGTATCTTTGGCGGGATAGTGTGTTAGATGATGCCCACCCGTCCAGAGCATCTTCTCGTGTCGGCCTGTGATGCGTATTGTATGTAAGTATGTAGGATAGGTACAGTTAACTGTGGTATTTTATTGGCAACAATTTACAGATGTCGTGTTAAGTACAGAAATATAACTTGCAAACGCTACGGTGGCCGGCAAAAGAGTAATTGTACCAGGGGCGTGCAGTGGGAACATCGCAGCATGACTTTTACGTAACCAATTATTTGAAAAAAAATCGCAATATAACATATATTTCGTAATGTTTCTGTCACAATTGTTATCATAGTATTCATATTTTGATATATCATAAAAATCTGTAGCATTAATATTTGATTTCAATTTTTTTTTTCCAAAATATACGTTTACAAAAAAGTCACGCTTCAATGTTCTCACTGCACGCGCCTGAATTGCACTTTCAGACGGCCGGGACCGTGTTGGTTGCACCGAGCCCTGATTGGTACGTGCCGACTCGTGCGTGCGGTTAGAGTCGCGACGGCTCTGAACCACCACACATTTGTTAACTTTTTTGACATAAAGATATCCTATGTCAAATGAGATGTAAAATTAAAAAAATATATAAGGGTAATTAAGGCCCCTGATAGATGATTTCCCAGTGTAACATTAAATTATAACGTGAACACATTTTGTGTTAACATTTGGCAATTAAATGAATAACGTGTTATATATTACACATTTTTATGGTTCAGAAATATGAAAATAAATTTAAAAGTTAAGTTCTAAATTAACTAGTTACACAAAATAGAAAATTCCGCGGCATAAGCGAGTACTGTGAATTTTGTTAGTGATAAAGGATGTTATTAGAATCATTCAAAAGAATATTAATTAAGAAATTTAAGAATAAATTAAATACTATGTTTTAAACCACTTTATTGCTATATATTTGTCAACTAGTTTCGGTTGGACTCAAACTTCTTCAGGACAATTATAATATAGACTGTTATAATATAGTCTATATTATAATTGTCCTGAAGAAGGTTGAGTCCAACCGAAACTAGTTGACAAATATACAGCAATAAAGTGGTTTAAAACATAGTATTTAATTTATTCTCAAATTTCTTATAATGTCAAGCCACAAAGTGTTTTCTTGCTTTGAAAAGAGAATATTAATTATCTATATTATGAAAATTGGGCTTCATTGAAAAAGTAACTATATGGGCTAGCTTTACTAGCAGAGAAAAAATAATAAATTTAAATATAAAGATCATAAGTATTATTTATTAAAAATCAGCCACACGGAAAACGTAGTCACTTTGCTACATACAAAATTTATTAATTAGCTCAGGCTTCTCTTTCAGTAATGAGCGTGTGTGGCGTATAGATGCAAAACCGCCAATATCTATGTATGCTCCATATGGATAGTAGCAGTTTTTCATCTATACGCCACATGTTATGGGTGACTTGTCAACAACGCGTAAAGAGTGCGTGTTTCGTTGTATTTAGTACATAAAGCGGAATAATCACTATTTAAATATAATCTTTTTTGTGTGTTTTTTTCGTTTTCATATGGTCAAAAAATTTTACTTCAATATTGGAAAGAATTAATATTATAATTTTAAAATAAAGCAGAAAAAAAAAAACTTTGTCGAAATATGTAATTGAATCAAGACGCTGCCTACATATTATGACACAATACGCAGTCTGTACCTTAATTAAATAGCTGAGATCTGAAATTTAGAATAAGTTTTTGTTTTTTTTATGTTAATTTTTAAAATAATAATGTCTATTCTTTTAATTTATTCAAGGAAAATAGTTTTCAACTATGTAAAAAGGGTTGAACAATGTTTTTTAAAATATAAATTGTAAGTAGACAAACAGAAAAATTTTGTAATAATTTTGTAATAATAATAGAAAAAAATACATTTCACGGGGCCATTCAATAATAAAAGGTCCATAAAATGGAACAATTTTCTTCATTTTGAAAACATCTTGGGTTCGTTAATTTATTAATTGATTAAATAACTTAGTTTGTATCATTTTAACAAGATATTCGTATTTAAAATGACGGAACGAAACCTGTTGAATAATAATAAATAACCTGATGATTAATTTCCGAACAAAAATGTGATAAAAAAATGCGAGAAGATATGAATAAAAATTATGAAATTTGATCATTTAACCGGACGATCACCTTAATGGAACAAGAAAATTTGAAGTCTATGGAATCGGGAGTCGTATAGTTGATATTTTTTTTAATAGACTCGAACACGGAATACGTGTCTAAACGCTTGTGCTATGAAAATAGGACTATCTTGCTGGTCTGGAGTGAGATTCGAATCCGTGATCTTAGGATCACGAGGCGAGAGTCCTAACCACGAAACCTACAAGATTTATTTGTTTATTTACAGGTCGACGACTTTGTAGTGTAACAAAAGCTTCAATTGATATTTCGGACCCATTTTAAAGTGTGTCCATAATTAACACTGTAGATTAAATGAAATAAAAACACTTTATATTTCAACCAAGGTTTCAGCCGGTTTTGCTCCTTAACTCCAAGCAGTATTTAAAACTGTATTGTAAAACTGTAGTTAACTTCAAGGTAGTACAACACAGTTTTAAATACTGCCTTGAAGTGACTTTTTAATCTGTTATGTCAAACCTTAAAGTGATTGCTTTCTATGAAAAAAATTACCATTGTATTAACTATTAGATACATATTTTAAAAGTGTAAGTACGATGATTGGGGAACTGTGATCAAATATTTGTTAACGTTGAATGAAGAAAATTAATATGCGATATTATGTTTTATTAATCGATTTCACCTAGTAAATGGCGTTCTGGCATGTGTAGAGGTGATTTGAATTTGTTAATGTTTGGAAATCGATGACGGTATTTGTGCTTTGATAAAGAGATATTGTTAGATGATTTAATCATGGCTACAAAAGAGTGGAATGATATTTACATTTGTAATACGGCGGATATCGATACCTTTTAGCGATTGGTTAAATTTCACCTAAGGCCTAAAGGCATATTTCCTTTCATGTTGACACGGGATCGCGGTAGCGCTGATGAAGCACTTAAAATTAATTAAAGTTTTATTCTAACCACAAAGTGGTTTACATTAATCTGAAATTGACTGGGTTATTATTTTGAAAGCTGGAAACATCGAGAAAGTGACATTACCTTTCAAAAGAGATCGTCTGCGGTTACTGCGAAATAATTAGTGTGCATTATTGACAGTGGGCTAACGCCCGCAGACTGGCTAACTGCGCGGCAATGTGGCCAGCGCGTGTGTTTATTCAAGCGATAGTAAATCAAGGAAGTACCTCCCGGTGGGCGAGAAGTTTTTTACTGCGAACCTGAGCGATTTGATTTACGTGCATCAGTAAATGAGAGACAAGTTATTCAGGAGTGATAAAAGTGCAGCGAAGATAATTAGTGCAGATTACGAAATTGATAATTTATTAGTGTGTAAAATATTCTATAAACATTTAAACAGCGTTCCGATCAAATTCGTGTCCAGTGATTTTGCATATTAAATAGAAGTTTTAAAGTTTTTAGTGTTACATTGCCTCATTACTTACATTGTTACATTGTTACATTACAATTCCGTGACAACTGGCATCAGAAGCGGAATTCGAGAGAAGTTGAGGAACTCATGGCTAGATGGAATCATGGTACTACGACACTATTTTCGATGGTCGCTTATAATTCGCATTCGTCGCCATTTCATTTCTATTTTATTTCCAGACGTTTCGTGAATTTAGTCTACATTTCCACCGTTTGTTCTAGAACCTTCTGGTAATTTCCAATTTAATGTAAAACGTCGAGTTCTGGAAAATTCTCGATTATGTATAATTCTTTCTAATTTCGTGACAATATTAATGAACTGTGTTTCTTAAAATACTCGCTGAGCATCTCTGTCCTGGACACCATCCATAAATTGTGCGTAGGTATGTGCATTCACCTAGCTAATAGATGTCTCTATTTTCGTTACTCAGTCTTTTCCTCAATTATATTTGGTCCCTTCGATTTTCAAAACTCTTTGGCTTCGCTTTTTATAGGGTTTGAGTACCAACCAAGCCATTTCTGGTCTTGGCTTTTTATACCTACACTTTCAGGTTCACAGTACAAAGTAAAGTTATACAAAACTGAATCATTTTTTTATATTCTCTTATTTACATATTATTTGTTTTTTTTTCAATTGGTTTAGCAACATTGTAGATTGACATTTTTTAAAAATATTGATATACAAAAGACATTTCATTCTGATATTTTGACAGATATACAACACTCTGACGATGGAAAGGTTTTTCTGAAACATGTTGGTGTAATTAATCAAATAAAAGAAGTAGATATATATACAAATAATATAATCAATATTTTGTACATATTATTTGTTTATTTTTAAGGAATTGATAAGAGTTATTGATTGATAAGGTGAACCTTGTGGCGCAGCAAGATAATTTTAATTTAAGCTAAACTTTGTAATACGCACACGTTGAATTATCTTGTTATTTTATTTATTCTTTTTGTACTATATATTACATTACTATAGTTTAGAGAGGCATTGCTCCTCTCGAAACTTCAGTAATGAGAAAACTCCTCGCATGATATAATAAATAAAATAGAGTGGGTAAATTACAATTTATAAAAAATGTTTTTAAACGCGATGATATCTTTAAAGGTTTAAAAACTCTCACAAAATGCTCGGAGTACAGTGGAAGTCATTAATTCCCAAAAGTTTACACAACTCCCGTAACTCAAAACGAGGGGGATAGTATAACGATAACTACTACGTTTTATTTCAGTCTTCATCTAGTATTTTCAAGTTTGTTGGAGTACGTTTTTCAGAGTACCTGTTGTGCTACAACTTATAGAATACCTACCTAGTGCGCAAAAATATGCAGAGTTCTTAGTACAAACCCCCTTTTGAATTACAGAAATAATTTATGTTATGCGCAATTGTTAGCAAGCAATTGGACGTGTTTCGTATTGTGGTTCATAAATTCAATTGCCTCTGCAGTGAATCAAAAAACGGACGAATATACGGGAATACGGATAGTGCCCGCTCGGAAGAGTTAAAGCCCTCGAGAGTCGCATCTGTTATTCCGCTACAGCATCCTCATATACTTGAAGCTAAGGGTAGACCGAACATAGCAGAAATTCAATAATTGAGATAAGTGTACTGACGATATGATGTTTACGTATGAATTAATTATGAAACGATGATATTATGAAGTAAGATGCGGCGATACTTTACATACTGCACAATAATGTACTGTACTGTAGGGAAAACCTGAATTAAAAAAGGTTATTAATCCGAGTAGGAAAATAACATTATTACGTCATTACTTGTGTTTGAAATTGTGAGCAATGAATGGTCGTGGTTATGCAGAAAGCGACCAACCCAAAAAATGTGAGAAAATGACCTCAAATAATTTTAATCTACAAAAAACTAACACAAAAAACTAATATTTAATTAATTATTGCATATTTTTTTGAAAAGGATTTTTTGTATAGATGTTTTTTATGTTTTTTTAATGTGATTATAAGAAAAAATCTTTTATTTACGAAGATACGACGCGTATCTTCGTAATAGGTTGGATCTTTTTACAAAATGTCTGATTCTTTCTACAAACAGTACTATCCGAGGCGTAGAAAACGTTCAACTCACTTGGATGTTTTCTACAAAATTATCATCGCGTAGTGACAGTCGAATTAAAAAGGTGCATGATGCATCCATACCACATGGATGTTTTCAATTCATATTTTTGTTTGCCAATGATTTATACATTTGAAGAAGCAGAAAACTGTCAAACCACTTGGATACTTTACGAGTTAAAATAACGGTGGTGGCCGTGATGTGGATTAGAAAAATATTGAATTTACAAAAAACTATAGTACTTAGACCTTGGACGATTTCAGCACATAAATATATAATATCGTGCTGTCCAAAACCGTATATAACTCATTTTTAGCATTTTGTGGGTTGGTCGCCTTCAACAGACTGCTATTTAGCACAGTATTATTCAGTACGCAAGAGAGAATAATAAAACTAGTATGTAAAAGAAAATTACAGCAAGACTACGATTAAGGCGATCGTCTAGCAGAATGAGCAAATTTCACCATTTTTTCTCATATTTTCTCTTGCGTTTTTATCACATTTTTGTAGGGACATATCTAATTTTAAAATTTATTCATCAGGTTACATATATTTTCAGTACGAATATTATATTAAAATGTTATAAACTAAATTAAATAATTGAATAATAAATTACCAAACCTTCGATGTTTTAAAAGTGAAGAAAATTGTTCCACTTTGTGGGCCTTTTATGACTGAACGGCGTGTTAAGATGTCTTTTTTATTCAATAATATTATAAAGTAAACATTTATTTTAAATTTGTTATAATTATTGAAAAATCTGTTAATACGTTTACATGCAATTTATGTTTTAAAAAACACTGTTTTTTAAATTATTTTTATTTTTTGTGTGTTTTTTTTGATCCTTTTAAAATAGTTTATAACTTTTTTTCTTTGATAAATTAAAGGAATAGACATTTTTATTTAAAAATTAATACAAAAAAAAAATCAAAAAATTATTCTCGATTTCAGATTTTAGCTATTTAATCAAGGCACTGCGTATCGTGTCATAAATACGTTGCGTCTTGATTAAATATCTAAAATCAGGAATATCGACAAAGATTTTGATTTTTTTTTGTATTTATTGTAAAATTATAATATCTATTCTTTTGACTATTGAAGTAAAAAAGTTGTCAACCATGTAAAAAGAGTTGAAAAAAAAACACAAAAAAATAAAATATTTTTAAAAAACAGTAATTTTTAAAACATAAATTGCATGTAAACGTATAAACTGATTTTGCAATAATTATAACAAATTTAAGATAAATGTTTACTTTATAATATTATTGAATAAAAAAGACATCTCAACATGCCGTTCAGTCATAAAAGGCCCATAAAGTCGACCAATTTTCTTCATTTTTAAAACATCGAAGGTTTGGTAATTTATTAATAAATTATATAATTTAGTTTGTGACATTTTAATAAGATATTCGTATTTAAAATATATGTAACCTGATGAATAAATTTTAAAATGAGATATTTACATGCAAAAATGTAATAAAAAACGCAAGAGAAGATATGAGAAAAAATGGTGAAATTTGCTCATTCTGCTAGACGACCGCCTTAAGATTTTCAGTGTCGTACGTTGTTCTGAAATCTGCCATTAACTGCCATTAATATATTTTTAAAACCCCTGGAATTTAAGAGGTTATCCGTTCAATTTAGTAATATAAGAAGAAAAAAACGGTTCTTATAACGTGTATTCATTGTATTTCCGGCGACTCTTTATCATTATTTCGATGGTCGCCGGCGATAAATATATCGTGAACTTATCGAGTGTGATGTTGATTAATTTTTTTCCTGAATCTTCCGAGTATTTTTGCGGTATTTTAGTTATATGTTATTGATAATGTTTGGAATCTGTATGTTTCAGCCCTTTTCTATCATTACACGGCATGAAGTTCTCGGTCTCTTGATTCCATTCATGTACCATGAATAACTTCCCATTACGGGGTAATTTTAAATTACTTTTGTCTGTTTTTCACTAATTTCTTTTCCCGTCCTTACGGTATATCTTCTTCTTCTTCTTCTTCATGTGCCCTGTCGGGTCCCCCCGACGTCGTCGATCATCTGGGAAAAAGTTTCCCTGTCCAGGGCAGTGCGGAACAGCTCTTCCACGCTTCTTATCCCGGTCCACTCTCGGATGTTTCCAAGCCAGGAATGCCGCCTCCTTCCGACCCCTCTGTGACCCTCAGTCTTCCCCTTCATGACGAGCTGAAGGATGGAGTATTTTTCGCTTCTCATTATATGACCAAAATATGAAATTTTGCGGAGCTTTACTATGTTAAGTAACTGTCTGTTTGTATTTGCTCTACGTAAAACTTCAACAGTATATAGAAAAAGAGATTTACTTTACAGTAGCTTCTGCTCCAGCAAACAATGCTGCAGATTTTAGCTATCAGAAAAATATTTAAAAAATAAAAATCAGTCAGTTAGAACTGGGCAAAGTATTGATTTTGAATACTTGGTTTGGTCAAAAAGCGACATTTTCTTCCAAGCTGGAGCAGTTGGCTTTGTATTTTGAACAAAAGTTTACAGAAGCATTATTCAGGATTACATAATAATAAAAAAAATAAAGAAAAATAAAGATTTGTAGCAACAGGAGTGAAAAGACCGTCACAGGGTGTAAATTTTTGTGATTTTTTTAAATGCTTATAATTTTTAAAATAAATGACTTAGATTTTTAAAAATATTTTTCTGATAACTATTATGACTTGGCCTATCACCCGATTTCAGCTTGACGTCGAGATACGGGACACCCTGTATTTACATATATTTTTTTTAATAATTACAATACTTAGAATATTAAATACAATTTTCAATGTAAACGTGACAATCCCAATTATAATAATTTCGCTGTCTGTATGTCCGTCCGTCCGTCTGTCTATCTATCCCCGTAACTTCGTATAACATCCGTAACTTCTTAGTAGTATTTTTTTACGTCAAAATTTTTAGGAAAAAAATTTTTTCGTAAATTTTTTTTACGTATTTTGTTTACGTATATTTTTTTGATTTTTTATAAAAATAAATAAATTCTTATTTCTTAGAAACCTGCATGTAAAAGTATCGTCATTTTTGACGGGAACAGCTTGTAATATTGAATGTTGACGTCAATGTATTCAGTTTATAGGCGGGGGTCTAGGCTTGTGTGTTCTAGGCTTGTGCGGGATTCTCTGGGGAGAGCGCAGATTGTCTAAGTATTTAGCGCGCAATCCCTTGTTTGAGGAACTCGTATTCACGTAGGGCTGATGGCCCATTTGTGAATTTAAGCCCCATTTGTGCATCAAATATGCACACCAGCTGTGGCAGGTTTGAGTGAGATTAAAACTAGGCTGTTGTCGACTAATGGACGTCTACTAACAAACAACAACCTCAAAAATGGCAAAATTACAATTGATAACTACTTTTTCAGCGAGTAATGTGTGCTAGCATGTCTTTAAAAATAATACGTGGCTACTAAAGTGAGACTGGTCAGAGCCCTTGTCTTCGGCTAAATCCAAGATAATGGTCCCATTGCATATACAACGAAAATGAGTATTTCACTATATTATTGAATATGCTAATAACAAAATGAAAGATAATTTACGTTTAAAAAGTAAGTATTAAATAAGATATTACACTTTAAAGTTTCGAAAAATGAACTGTATTTTTTGACATTTCATCGGCAATATATGAGGTTAGGTTAGGTTATTAGGTTTGGTTTGGTTAGGTTATTAGTTTTGGTTAGGTTAGGTTATTAGGTTTGGTTTGTTTAATTTAGATTACGATTATTTTAGTTAGATTAAATTAACAGGACATTAAATTATTAATAAGTGAAATACTTATTTTTATTGTATAAGCAACGGGACCATATTCAAGTAAAATGTCATGACATCCACACCACTGGGCCAGTTTCAATAAAGCTTCGTCTTTTTTGATCAGTTTGCTCTGATCTGTGTTTCAAGACGGACTTACTTTACATAATTTTTCATCAACATTATTTTTAAAAAAATCTCAAAATTCATTTAATTTTTCTATTGAAGAATTACTAAGAATATTGAAGAATTACATAACACAGCTATCTTTTTTGGTCACAAATAATATTTATAATACATAATAAATTATTTTAAAAATTAAAATAAAACACAAATCAATTTGTTTTCACCACATTATTAGATATAAAATCTACATGTTTCGAGAACAATGTTCTCTCCTTCAGGATTGTTTGCGTACTAAAATTTAAAAAGGTAAACCATGCAAGTGTGTTACGATGTAGGGTCTGTGATGGGGGGGGGGGGGGGGTCGGAGGTGTTAATTATGGAATGTCAACTGAAGAAGATGGAATCGTAAGTGGAAAAATATTAAAAAGTGGGTTGTGCACAAATTTTGACTGATTATTTATTATATTCGAATTAATATTAACACAATTCCTATTTCAAGTATTTCTAGATTATTTATTTGTGGGATCTCATAACTAATATGTAAAAATTTTGAACCAGTATCTATATGTTAATAGTCCTAAAAATTAACATTTAATGTATGGTCATATTCTATTAAATTTTTTGCAAAATCCGACTCAACATTGCTAGTTAAAGCTTTAATGTGTTGTTTAACCCTAGTTTCAAAGTGTAGATTTTATATCTAAGAAAGTGGTGAAAACAGTGTGATTTGAGTTTAATTTTAATAATAATGTCACCACAAAGTTAAAACTTTCATTCAGAAGAAAAAATATTCCTGGAACATTATTTTAATTAACTATTTTCATAATTCCAAGTTTTCGGTGTACCAATTATTGTAAAAAAAACTTAATATTTAATTAATGTTATAAACTCACGATTAGAACACGACTGATCGAAGACGAACTGACAATTGCCACATCGCACAATAGGTACGAGCGAGGACAATATGGTTTCTCTCCGGTCAAATATTCTTCGATATTCTACTATACCGGAGCGTGATCGTATCGCGAGTGACTTCGTTGTTCATTGTGTATTGATATTTTATCGGACCGAGAGCGAACCGACAGCTTGGATCAAGCCTAAAGGGGCCTTGTTAGCCTGTTTAGCGTTCTATCCACCTCGCAAGAGACCGTCCTCTCGCTCGCTTCCTCGTAACTGTCCCTGCGATAAGGAGTTTTCCGAGACTTTTGTCATTCTGTTGTCCTAGGTCCTTCTAGCTCCTGTGTGTCGGTGATGTAACACAGGTCTACATGTCATAGAAAATATGAAATATCTACCTTATTTGCGAAAACTAAAACGTCACATTTTTTTTTATCATCGAATAGACATTTTCACACCAAAATGACTAACTTAAATTGCTACAAAAGTACGGATTTTTTAATTAAAAAATATTTATTCATTACTCTCGTATTTTTAGTCAGTGTGTAAAAGAGAGGAGAATATTGCACATTGCAGTTAAATCGAGCAAGAAAGAGCACGACAATACCACATATTTCACGTAGGACAGAGATGGCGGTTGCTTGGGTTTCGGTGAAAGCGAAAACAATATCGAAAGAGTACGGTAGATTAGCGTAACAGGTGTTGGACAAAGACGGAGTGCGCGTTACCTAGCGACCGTGTCGTTGAATTCAGTGGGTAATGGTACGTCAGCGGAATCGCACGCAAATTCGATATGCCATGATTTTATAATAATTTACTAAAATAATGCAAATATGTATGTTTAACTTACATAATTGTATAAAAGGACCTTTAAAAAGTCTAATCTGTATCGTATATATGTATATTTTATCACATTTTAAAAACTATGCCGATTTTTAATCAGGTAACGCTGTGTTACACCACCGTTCCCGAAGGTATTTTTAAGCACAGTCTTTTAAGAGCTAGTCTAGTCCTAGGGCATTCAACACAATGTTAGACTTGGACTAGAAACCGTAAATCAAAGAAGATAAGTACCCAAATACTTTGATGACAGGATGAAGCTGAAAAGGGATTTTCATTCTTACAGTACAAGAGGAAGCGACAACATAAGACTACCAAAGAAAAAGAAAAACACCTCACAAAATTGTATGATGTATAAATGTGTAAAAATCTTCGATAGCTTACCAGAGGAAATTCAAAACGCGGTGAATATAAGGAAGTTTAAACTTGAGTGCAAAAATTTTATTGTAATAACTTTTAAATGATTAGATGGAATGCAATATGTCTAAGTGAAATCATGTATTAGCTCACAAAACATTATGTGTGGAACTAAATAATTAAGATAAAAAAAATTCTTTCTTGCTAAATGTCCAAAGCAAAAATCCTTCTTCTGCAACGAATCGTCGATTAAATGCTCTAATAAAAAATACAATAAATTGTAAACACGCACAAAAGTCTTCTGGAGTATTATGCCGTATTATTACGACCTTTCTGGCCTATGTTTCGGATCCCTTTGCAGGATCCCATCCCATCAGGGCTAATGCGTTATTGTGAGTGTGGTGTTGTGATTAAGTATCGGCTTGCAATACCGTGTCGAAAACAGGGTGAGAACGTTGTAAGTGTTGTGTTAAGTATTGGCTAGCAATACCGTGTTGAAAGCTTGGTGTTTCTGTGTTTATGTTATGTGTCTATGTTATGTTAATATTCTTAACTCACAAAAGTATTTATAAAAGGTTTGCTTAAGTGCGTCAGTAAGTATCATTGTCGAACAAAATGCATCAGATTCCAAATTACTCCGACAATTCATTTGTAACCGATTTCGTGAATACGTTATCGCTCGGATTTAACACATATAAGTAGGCGAATGAATACAAAGCGCATAGCATTGTTGGAATTCTCTGACGGTATGTAAAATATTTGAGCAGATCGCGCGCCTCTCAGGATTTTGTAAAAAAACTCAGATAAAGTATTTCAAAGAAGTCTTATTGAGAATAATATTTTGTAGACATTTCACATATGTGTCTGTTATCCAAAGAGAATTATTGAAGAGGTCTCATATTGCGCGCACTCACAGTTTTCGCGATAGTTTCTACGCTTAAGTAGTTCAAGCTTTGAGTGCTTAAATTGAGAATAGACTGTAAGCGTAACTAAATTTATTCTCAGGTTTTTACGGTCATTAAAAATCTTCTCGTTTGAGTTTTTTGTTGGAATCTGCCTTGAATGTACGACCTTTCTGTGAGTGTTGATTTTGTAGTTAAATATTAATCGACGCACTATAATTTCAAAGGTTAAGAAAGCCGATAGATACAGCACATCGTAAGAGCGAAGTCTGACCGCCCCGGTAGAAATATAGAAGCCGATTTCAAAGGTATGACCTTTCTGCCTTTTGTTTGAAACGTTACAGACAGAATTGCCAGAGCTCTCAAGAAACGAGATATCAAGACGGTAGTCGGGACAAACGCAAGAATAAAAGACCTGTTGAATTCGGCGAAGGATCCAGACCGCCTAGAAACGGACGGTTTTTGGTGGGACAAAGAGCTCGCACAATTCCCAAAGGGGCGAACTAGCACAAACGGGTGTGCAAACTCAGCTATCTAGGAAATTCTTCATTGGCAGATTGGCTTCCTGGATGTCGGTCATAATTTTTTAAGGGCCCAAGAGGCACCAGAGATCTATAAACCCCCGGCCTCAAATTAAAAGCCTCATGGTATCTGGCGCTTCCAAACCAGACTCTTTGCAGATTTCCTATAGATAGTGATCCGGAAATGACGTAACATACAATATATGTCTCCGACACGGTATTTTAATGAAATACATAAACGCAGTTACACCGTGCTTAGACATGGTACTACCAACCAGTACTTAACCACAACGTAACACTCACAATAACTAATCAGCCCTGATGATGGACCATGGGCAATGGGATCCGAAATGCCGGCCACAAAAGTTGCATACGAACGGCAGAATACCAAAAAAACAAAATGAATAATGAACGACGATTAAACTATGCTATAAGAAGAGAACGCCCTATAATGTTGTCGATAAAATATAATAAAACAATATTATTCGCTGCACAATAGACCGCTGTTGATTGTAGTTAATGGTTTACACAAAGCATTTGTGCAAAACAACATACAGTTATTATAATAATATATTTTATCGTAAATTGATATTTATTGCGATAAATATCATAAATTGCGCAAAAGATAACTGTATAATTAGACATTCAAATTTATAACTTCAAACAAATAAAAAACTTAGTCTTGAATCTAACAAACTTACACATATTCGAAGCATTTATTTTGCGTATACGGTATATAATTATATTTATTTAAATAATTGATATTTTACAGTAAAAATTTTTGCAAAATAAAAATCCACCAATACGCGAGACCCGCTGGTCAGTAAGTTTTTGTTTGATTGCAAGATTAATTTATTTTTTAATTAACATAAGTTTATGTATATAAAGAAAAGGAAGCATAAATTAAAGATCATAACAATAAAAAAATATAGAGGTGTCGTTACTAGCTGCGAAAATCTATGTATACTATTTCATGAGAAAATACTACAGATGTCTCTAGCATCACAGCGTCTTCAAATATATGAAAGATTCCAATTTGGAACAAACATACAACTTTCAAAAATTTGATAATGTGTGGATGTTCTTAAGATGGAATCTTATTTATTAGTAATTCCATTAATTTTTCTTTTAGGCTTTTTTCAATATCGTTTTTTATAAAGTTGAGTGGAAGTTTATCGAATATTTTCGGTATTACATATTTTAATGTCCATTTACCATATTTATTAGTTACCATGGGTATGAGCAGTCCTTTGTGCGTTGTAAATCTAGTAACGTGTTTGTATAGCAATCCATAATTATAAGAATTGTCTTCGAAATACCTTGTTACTAATTTATTTTGTTTATTTATTTATTTCTATTTAGATTGAATATACAAAATTTGGTTGGACTGTGCCTGTCTCACTAGAAATATCTGTGTTTTAGACAGGCATAGTTTACAATGGTATGTAGGTAGATACAAAACATAGTATGAAGACATATAGTAAAAATAATTATTTGTATTTTACGCGGAGATGTTACACGGATACAGTTCGTTCTCCTTATGGCATTGAATACGACTTCAACGAAATGTCGAGAACCGAGAACGGATATTTTATACGGTTCGTATAAAATATCCCTAACCATTTATAGTTCAATATGTCTAACGACCGTAATAATAACCTCAACTCTTAAATAGCTCATTATTATTATTATTATTGATTCTTTAAAATATTTCATAAAAAAATACTATAACATGCATCTGCATATAGATATATTTTTTTTACCTCAGTACAGGCAGTGCCTAGTGAGTCTGGCATTTTCAATAGAACCTTGAATAACAATGAATGTATAAAAAATATCATTTATATAATGGTAATAATTGCAAGGCATGTTTAATAAATAACATAAATAAAAGTTGGAATTTATTTATCCCGTGTTGTTAGAGTGATTCCGTAAAGAAAAATACACTAAGTGTGGTCGACCGACCGCAAAAAATAGACAACCATTAAAAGTTTTATAAATAATTTCCCTATTGAGAATATTTCAAAAAAGATTAACATCATTAGAAGCGCTGTTTAATGCTCTTATGGAAAATAAGCCGGCCGTACGGAATTTTGCGCAGCAGGCGCAATAAAAACGATCGAAAAGCAACCAGAGCTTTGAAAATATAAATTTCGAAATGTTTTTTAAATTTAATATATTCATTTCTAAATAATAAAAATAAGAATTAATGGTATAGTTTTATAAGAAAAACTGAACCGTCCACGAACCACCACTTAGCCACAATCTCACGAACGTTTAAAGCAAACATAAAGGAAACATATCTGACAAATGTGCGAAAACAATAAAAAACAACATCCAAAGTGACTTGACCAATATAATAAAATGGGTACGTGATAACGGAATCATACATAAAAAAAACTCTGTATTTACATATCCGGTCCCCGCGATCCACACCAAAAAATTTTCAAATTAATCTCATTGGACATTGCTACGAGTGCCTACATACCAACCATACTGTAAAAAAATCCAAGAGGTGGATCCAACAATATACTTATTTAGGTTTAATAATTGATAAACACTTTAATTGGAAACAATATATTGATAATATTTGTAAAAAACTGAGATCCATGCTAAGTGCATTTCATATGCTAAGACTATGTAGCTCTCGGGGCACACTGTACTCTCTTTACTTCGCTATGGTTGATTCGGTTATCAGTTATGGCGTGAGCAGTTATGGTCTTACCTATAAAACATACATTGATAAAATCAAACAGTTACAATTAAGATTCCTAAAACTTATAGTAGATACTAGAACTAAATGTATGTACAAGGATGATTATAATAAATTATTCAAAGTATGAAAAATATTACCAATTGACCAAAAAGTAAAATATAATATAATACTAGAAGAAATGATAAATAATATTAATATACACACTGACACGCACCATAACTACGCAACCAGATCGACGGGACCAACAATGAGAATACCAATCACTAGCAACGTGTATGGTGAAAGAAAAAGAGATTATATTGTGCCAAGAATCTTTAATAAATTAGAAAAAAAATTCTTTGAGATGGTGCAAGACAAAAAAACTCCATTGACTTCAAAAAAGTACAAGCTAAAAGAATATATATTAAATCTATGTACCTAATCTTACATTAATTTATAATTACATATCATGTATCACTTGTAAAAAATCATGCAACACTCGATAATGACCTACTATCTTCATTATAAAATAAAAAAAATTGTCAAATATTGAAGGAAACTATACCGTAAAACTGCTGTGCAGTTTGGCATATGTTTAATGTAATAAGTAACAAAAAATAAATAAATATGAAAAAAAAAGATCCAGGACTTCCCAGTTTCCTAGTTTCATTTCCACCATGTACCCGATAGGCTAAATGAAATGAAGCGCGCTTACATGATTAGGTGGTGTAGATAACCTAACTAACAGGGATACGTTTCGATCATTTTTGGTAAAAAATCGCTAGACACTGGACTTACTTCATGCAGCAAGAAATGAAGTTGAAAGGGAAGTAGGCGCAATCTCTGAAAATTTGTCCTGGATACTTTACTATACTTTATTCTGTGCTAATGTAAGCTTTTCGTGATGTTTGAAATACATCACTTTTTGAGATTAGAAAATTATACATACGTAACATAATACATTTGTTGAATATCTTAAAATGAGTGATTTGTATGTTTTCATTTTTGTATTACATTCAATAGGAATATAAAACAGCGTTGCTTTCTACTGTTTTCTACCTACGTGGGTTCAATTTTAGAATTAAATTTTTATTAGAGAATAATTTTTAATAAGTGTTGAGTGTATTTCTAGGTATATCATCACTCTTGGAACCACAAGTCTTGGTGGGTCTTGGCCTCTTCAAGAAACTTCCTCCACTCATCTCGGTTTAGTGCCAGCTCTCTCCAGTTCCGAAGCTCCAAGGCAGATATGTCTTTAAGTACGTTGTCACTCCATCTCAATTTTGGCCTTCCTAAGCTCCTTCTTCTAGGTATATGTAAATAATTAATTTTAAAAACACTGTTTTTATTAATAAATTGATTAATGATTTTTTGATACGTACCAATACTATGTCAAAAAAAGTTCCGATGTAAAAAACGAACGAGAAAAACTAAACCGAGCGTAACATTATGCAGAATGTATGTTGGAATTGCGAGCGAGCGCTTTACGGGGTTCTCTCTCTGCCTCTCTTTCTCACGAGTGTTCGGCTTTAAAGTTTTTTTTGAAGCCAGACCTCCCATTAAGCCGCCCTGACTTATTTCAGTTCCCTTAATTGCGATAGTTCCGTCTCGCTCCCCGCCCCGCTCAGCTGCCGTGACAGAGATGCGTTCGTGTTAACACACCACTCCGGCTCGAGGGTGCGTCTTAATTATGGAGGTTTTTAGGGGTTTTAAACTCTTCTCCTGAAACAACTTAATTACAGTCGATACGTCTGCGTATTTACGACAAATATGCAAATAGACGGTAGTCGAGAAAACCACTACACGAAAGGGCGAATATCCTCAATGGATTATTGTGGCTGTACGCGACGCGATTCGCCGCGTACGTGGGGGATGGCGGGATTATGGACGGGAACAGGGATAAGGAATAGGAAGGATTAAAGAGAATAACGAGACGAGATAATGGACTGTATTGGATCGAGAAGGCAGGGACGTTGTCACCTCACCAGAAAAAACTGTTTCACTCGGCTTATCCGTTGTCCGGCGGTGACGAGACGAGAAATATGTTTACAAATGCACTGTTCAACACAAGACGAAATTTTACAGGGCAGGAGGCGAGAAAAAGTGTCCTGCCGCTTTTATAACGAGAATAGCGAGAGTAGCCGAAACGAAAGGTAAACGTACACTGGTACTTGGAAGGGTAGGATTAATTCTCGATAGAAACTCTGTTGCTACATAAGAAAATGAAATAATATTCTGTAGAAATCGAATTCTGTGCCAACGCGAATATCGAACAGTGGCTATCGGTCACTCTGCAAGCTTTCGCTTGTTGAGCCTTCTAACAGGATCCACTTCCAGTTTTGGTTCACCCGATCACTCCACGTCTTTCTAAGACATCATATATTTTTGGTTTTGGTAACGTCTAACTGTTTAAAGAATACTATGTTGAGATAGTGGGTGCAAGATGTTTTAAAGAAACTATCGAAAATGGTGGGTATGGTAGATCTCGCAAACCCTTCCATTTAATCTGTACAACTCACATTCACTTGAGGCAGCAGCAAGTTGTTGGAAATACATGTCGTTAGGCATTTACAATCATCGTGTAGCGGTAAATTAGGAAGTACAAATAATATCACTGTTAACAATTATGGTATAAGATCCCGGTATGTGGACTGTATTCAAAATAATTCATGCTGCAACCCGAGAGGGATGATTAGGGTCGAAAAGGAATATCTGGTTAACATTTTTCTTCTCGAGTTGGACGCCACTCCTGTCGACTTCAACCTGATTGACAACCGTCTCTAAGACCCTTCTTGGTGCGGATGCTGTTGGATTTTTTTGTCATAAGCATGGCGTAACAATCGACGACATATTACGACTCACGTTCAGAAGTTTACAAATATATCTGTGGTTTGAGTCTCTTGAGCTGCTGCGAGCTTTGCCAGATGGCGTCAGTGGTCCACGTTCTTCAACTTACTTGCCCCTGGGAGGCAAGGTCACGCCAGACAAGGTGAAATAGAGTAATGTGGAACAGATGGATACATAGGGTTCGAGTTGCGCCAATAACAGCGGTCAAGCGGGTTATGGGTTGTGCGTTTTGGCGTGCTGAATACAAATTAAGGTTTCAAATCAAAATCTAAAATTATTCAGCACACAGTTTTTGAGAAAAACCTGTAGTTTGGACAAAGATTACAATTTTAGAGAGTATTAGTATATTTTTAAAAATAAGTGGAAAGTTTATTTTATTTCACTACTCTTCTTGCGTACTTAAACTTTTTCATTGGCTATTTATTGATGTTGTAATATCGTTAAGTTTAAAAACCCTGTCGATGTCTCCCTATCATCACTCCTTTGGTATGGCGTACGTGTTTAAGTTTAAGACCAACAGCTGATAAATTAGCCTAGATAAAACAATCTAGTTTGAGACCTTCCGCAAATAAAAGCTGGACGTTTTCCCGAAAAACAGATTAAATATATCTTATTACAGATAAAGGAAATCGAATACCAAAAAATAATTTTAAGAGGACGATGATTTAATTTTAAGCAACGACATAATAAATTTATTAAAACCTCAAGCATCCGAAAATTCAGTGCAGTAAATACACTTTATTGATTTGTAAAAGACTCGCGCAGTCCTTGTGAAAAAAAAATGTAAGATTGGATTTTGTGCGTCGTCGACGCGAGAGTTAGTGGGGACGCGCATTGGGAGAGGCCGCCTGTCGGCTGAGCGCGCAGACGATCTTGGGCCCTCATATAGTGTTGTTACCGCTGTACTGATTAATAAACGCATAGTCTAAGGACGCAGAGTTCGTTAATACAAGCCCCCATCCAGTATACCACGCTAAACAAGAACTAACTAACTAAACTAACTAACCATCACGCCGTTTCCCTGCAGGGGTAGGCAGAGAGGATTGAACGCCACACTCTTCTATCCTGGCACAGCACTTTTGCTTCGGCCACATTCATACATCTTCTCATACACGTTCTACGGTTGTTGCGGCTTTTAACAGGGCCATCCTCAAATACTTGTAGTACCTGATCGTGCCAGGTCTTTGGCGGACGCCCTCTATTCCTGTTGCCTTCAACACTCGCCTCATATATTTTCTTAACCATCCTTTCCTCGTTCATACGTTCCACATGACCAAACCATCTCAGCACTCCTTTCTTTATTCTATCTACCACAATACAGCCAGCATTGCATTCAATTCTAATTTTTTCATTCCTCACTCTATCGACCAAAGATTTTCCACACAAGCGTCTTAGTGACCGCATTTCCACCGCATTCAATCTACTTTCATTCCTCTTTTGCCAATTCCAGGCTTCACTTCCATACATAAGGGTTGGCACTAGAACGCCATTATGTACCACTAGTCTTGCTTCTTTTGACAGATTCTTATTGGCCATAACTGCATTTAGTGCACCATTAACTTTGTTTCCCGCAGTTACTCTCCTTTCGATATCACTCTCAGCCTTGCCGTCTCTACTAAACATACTTCCCAAATACACAAACTCGTTCACTTGTTCTAAGCATTCGTTGTTTATAATTACATCATCCAAAGAAGGCATACACAAAAGGTTTTTAAAACCTTACAAAAATCTATGGAGAAGAAAAAACACATCAAGCTGTTAAATTAAAAATGATTCAACCGGCGTGAAGTGGAATGCATGCTGACCTGAAAGTTGTAGTAATAGTCACAGGGAGAGGGTAGTAAATTTTGTTGCTTCCTTTGTTAATGGGACAGTCGAACAAAGAGCAGCCACAGTGAACATATGAAGTAAAAAAAATTGCCCATCCAGATTTGATCGGCAAAGCGAAATTCTGTTCCAGATATTTCTGAAATAGGAAAAAGTTATATCTTTCGATTGAATGAGAAAGTGTTGGCGAACTACTTTTGAACTCTTCAGAGAGATACTTCTGCGGGAGATAACAAGAGAGAGAAAAATAATAAAGATAAAATGAAGACCCCATGGCAAGAAGTTGTTAACTAACATTCAAGTCATTTTGAGATAATTAGACATTTGCATTTCGCCTTTGAAAAATATGTTTTATTGCTAACTAAAGATTATTTTTATTGATTTATGTCACTAAAATATCAAAAAAGTATTTACAAAGTAAGAAAAACGCATTTATGCACAAAAAAATAAAAATATACTAATTTTCTCTAAAAAAATGTAGTTTTTTCGCTTCTAGAAATCATTTTCATTAGAATAATACCTTTTTAAAATTGATAAAACATGAACAACCCTTCAAATGCTATCCGTTTTTACCGTCCATTATCCAAAGTTACAAAATACCTAGCACGTTAATTAATAATACAAAACATGGTATGTACCATTTAAAATTATTGAAAAATAATATATAAGTACATATTATAATAGTCTTCAAATAAAAACAAATATATGACAGTACTGCCAGAGTAAAATTTATATTAACCATAAATATTCCAATCAAATTAAAAGGCGTGTTAATTTCAGAATGATGGCATGAACATGTTATTATTGAAGATAACATGTTCTTCCCATTAGTAGCTGTGTGAAAAAGTGTAGTTAACATGTTCATTTAAACATGTTCTAATTATATTTTTAAGTTCTGACCTTATTTCCAATGGGAAAAGCGTACAATATGTAGTTTAGACAGCTTATTAACTCATTTTTGACAAAAATATTAGTTAACAACTTCTTGCCTCGGGGTCTTCAAATATTTATTTATTTGTATTGTTAATATCATTTGTTTGAATATTTGTTTGTAATTAGTTGAAGTGAGAAAATAAATTCGAATCAAATATTGTGACAATAGAATTTTTTGCTGTTCTGTAAAACCTCTTTATTCTTTAAAATGGAGGGAATTTTTTGTCGACCAGTGTAACTTAATGATAATAATAACTTAGTTTCTTAATGATAAGAGTGTCGTTTATTGAAAGGTGTATGTATGTAAATATATACTAATTTTACTCACCGGCGTGGAAAGGAAATATTTGTGATTTGTTCCAAGTTGTAAGGACTTGATAGTAAGTAATAGATAGTGCAAGTACCGCAGCAGAATAATCAACAATGTACCCAGTGAGAATGCTATTACATATAGTATAAGGTATGCTCAGAAATCGTCTCGAGGCTTCAGAGATGGACCAAGCAACAGAAATAATGACGATGCGACGTCCCGTTAAATTGAAAACGACCTTCTAAAGAGTCTTGTGGATTCAGAATCAGGACTAAACGTGGATCAGATTGCAGGAGGACTTAGTTCATTTTGTGGAAAAGTATTTCGTCTCCTAAATGAGCTGGAAAAGATATCCAAGCTTCGAACCAAATCAAACAATTAATGCAGATGTCTACTGTCAAAAAATTTCAGGTCTATAATCAGCAACGGCAGAAAAACGCCCGGGATCAGTGATCATTGATCAAAAATGTGTTTTTCCACCACCATAAAATTAAACCATGTTCAGCACAGAAAACACAAAAAATCAAAATTAGAGGCTTAAATCTGGAGCTCCTGCGCACCCGCCTTACTCGCCAGGTAATGCCGCTAGTAATTGTAATTTGTTCCTGGCTCTTCATAAATATTTATCGAAAACGAAATTAATAACAAAGATGTTGTCAAAAATAAAGTTTCCGTATTCCAGCACAAATATAATTAAAAATTACCTTTAAAATGGCGACAAATTATTGATGATGAAAATATATACCATCGATTTAAGAAGAAAACTAATTAACTACGTAGAGATGATAGAATGCATATTCTTCTATCTAGGCACATCACTTTTGCTTCGGCTACATTAATATATCTTCTTTTACGTGCTCTACGGTTGTTAATTCTTGAAAAAAAATTGTATTATTTGTATTGATTCAAAATTTTTCAAAAATATGCACGAATTTACGGACTGACCTAATAGTAATAAAGGTTTTAATATCGTTTAGTTGGTCAGAAAATCGTTAAAAGTACTAATCGGATTAAAAAGATGGAATATCGTACAATTCGATAGTAAAATTTAAAATAAAACACGAACAAAAATGGAACAAATCAAAAACAAATTTCAAAGATAACGATATCCAACGCAATCCGCTTAGTATCGGAACACAACTGGGTTGAATGGGTCGGGCTATCTGTATGTGTGTGCTATCGTACTGTAGTGGTCACTATCTAGGATGATTTAAATGTGCATAGTTGTGCTGTTAATAATATTACTAGCTGTAACCCGTCAAAATGACGTACTTTTATTAAAGTTATCCTTGTTTTGGCGCATTAGGGTAAAATTTTCATTGTAACGGAAGTTGCGAGCGTAGCATGTAGCGGAAATCGAGTCCAGGAAATGCGCGCTCATCCATTAAACTGTCAAAAATTTATTCACTTAAAATGAGTGTTCCAGTAATATAAATAATGTGTTGTCGACCATCTTGAATCGAGTACCAATAGATAAAGGCGCTCAATTCAAAAGCTAACGCATAATTGATTATTGAATTGAAAATTGTAACCGTTTATTGAATTACGATTTTAGGTGTGCAATCGAAATGCCAAAAAGAAGATTCTCGTACAATTTTATGTATTTCGTGTTATTGTCGATGTTTTTTAAGATAATTTTTTTTTGTCACCATGTCAAAAACGTTTAAAAGTGATATTCCAGAAATTATTTATTGCAAATACGGAGTAATTGTCAGATATTCGTTTTCAGAAAAAAAAACACATTCATTCATTCGACGTTCAAGGCGGCTGTCAAAGTCGTGTAGTTTCGAAACTTTTGAATACGGAACCCTTTTTGGCCGAAAATCGATGTAACACGAAATTGGGTAGATAGGTACATGGACCTTCTAGAGTAACGTAACAGATAACTTATACCTTATACCTCATTATTATATTACACCTCTTCATTATTTGAGCTATTTGGTAGCATTAGTGACGGACATTGTTAATTAGAGAATTATATATTTGGATTAATGATTAATACCAATGAACTACTATTTATATATCTTTATTTAGTTAATGATACATAATTTTTTACCATTACCTAATATTATTACACATATATATGTACCCTTATTAAATAACATTTCTCATACATTTCCATGGTTATTTGCCATTCTTGCTTGAACAAGTCGATCCTGCTCAGCTTACACACACCTTCTGGCAGGCTTATTATACTAATTTATTCCCTTGTAATAAATACAGTTTTGTGTTTTATTAATATTTTTAATATTTAAAGCATTAATTTTGTGGATAGACATTATAACAGAATGTTAGTTAAATTAGTATAAGGCCCTACCAGATTTTAGGTCTACTGGTTCCGGTATCAGAACCGTACTACTGTTAACACTTTTTGGTAAAAGGTTAACAGTATTATCACATGCGTGTTAATCTTGTCCGTGCGTGTTAATCTTGTTAATGTGATAAATATTGGTGAAAAGTTAACAGTACTATAGTTGTGGTGTATAGTGTTGTGAACATAGCAGTGTAGTGTTGGTCCTGACGAAGAGAGGTGTACATCTCGATACATTTTTATGCGATGTAGTAATGGACCCACTTATAAGTTTTAATTTTTATTAAACTGAAATATTTAAAAAAAATAGGTAATTAAAAAATATATTTTGATTATTTTATTAAAAAAGCACAAAATAATTGTTTTGAAAACGGTATGAGATCAGTTATCGGATAGGAAGTTACGGACGGATAATCGAAATTTTTATTAGGGATTAGGGATGAGAGTAATTAATTTATTTACTCAGTATCACAAAACTGACAAAGCCTCGAGTAGTACTGTTGGCATTAGTTCTATGTACGCATAAATGAAAGCGCTTAGTTTACGGCAAGTAATTTGGATTATGGACCACTCGGTTAACTCCTGAACTTTGTCGCTGGCCTGGTACAGAGTACATACGACGCTCGCAACGGCTCTGCCGACGACGCTGGATGACCGAATTAAGGTCACTGTTAGCGTGCTAACTTTTCACTAAGCCTCTAGACCACCATACAGTACAGGCCCGAGCCTTGCTTTGAGAGACGTTCAAGTAATATGCAATTTTTTAATATTTAAAAAAATGAGGGTAAACAACACTGTTTTATTCCACTATATTTATTTTGAATTGTTAGAACGTTTTCGGGATTTCTCCCATTGTCAATAATAACACGTTTACAACTAAATTTAAAATAATTCGAGACAGAATTTATAGGGATTGGGTGGGTGTAATGGTGGTGGGGGTCGGGGCGGAGTTAGAATGGATAGGTTAGGTTAGGTTAGGTTGAAGAACAATGGGTAGGAAGAAGAAAGGACATCTTGGAGATTTTAGAAATAAATAATAATTAAAAAAATAATATAAATATAATTAACATCCAGTTACCACCCATAACCTCTCCAATCCTATCCCTTCTAACCCCGCCCCTGACCCCCACCACCATTACACCCACCCAATCCCTATAAATTCTGTCTCGAATAATTTTTAATTTAGTTGTAAACGTGTTGTTATTGACAAAAGGAGAAATCCCGAAAACGTTCTAACAATTCAAAATAAATATAGTGGAATAAAACAGTATTGTTTACCCTCATTTTTTTTAAATATTACAAATGAATTTCCGCAATGTTACAAACAAAAAATTTGCAATTTTTTAATTAATTTAAATTTTTTACCTGCTTTCTATTAAATCATATTTTGGTCGCAACTATCGCAATTTTAACTAATTATTGCAAATTTAATAACAGTAATTCTCCGGGATGAATAAAAATATAACCGAATATCTAACTTTCTATTTTTAAATTTTTATATTTTCTAAAAACAAACGTCATCTCAACAAACACACGACTTCGTAAACAGTCAACACCGTTCTTCGCCCTTCGAATCTAATCCAGTTTCACGAACTCACGTAACTTTGAATGTCAGCTTAAAAATAATTTACAGGTTCCTCGCTTTCTAAACTTATCATAATAATTTCATTATCTGTCGGTCCGCACAGTCCGTAACTCTCTGAATTACAACTTTAGATAATTAGAATGTGACACGCAATCAGCGCGCACATTAATTAATTTATTTTATTTTATTTATTTAAACAATAGATACATAATGTTTTTTAAAATAAATTGATTCTATGTTATAACATTTTACAGACATTATGATATGAGCCAAAGCTCGAGCTACTGGGAGGAGTATTTACAAGTTAAAATAAAGTATAAAAGTAGAAACCATTTAGAAGTAATTTTTTTTATTATACAGAAACCATTTGAGACATGTGGGCAATATTACAATACGTCGTTGTCGAAAATCAACGATTTGACTTCTTTCTTAAACTGTTCGTATTTTGGAATGTTCCTTTCTTGAAATTTGTTTTGTGACAACAATGTATTGTACCATTTAACTCCCAAGTATGTATAATAATGTTGTGCCATGGTGGTTCTTAAAGTTGGTATCTTTATTTGCCCTTTTGTTCTATGTCTATTATTTATACATTCTAAGGGGTGAGATTTATTTATAAAATAATTTTTGCAAATTTGGCGTGGGGAGTTTGTTTTGTATATTTTTGTGAGTGATAGTACATTAAATTCTTGAAATATATTTTCAGTAGGGAGATGCAGGGCTGAGTTTGAAATAAATAATGTATATTTTTTTATATATTTTGTAGTCAGCGTTTTGTTAGTGTAAACAAAAAATAAAAACCTTGATCGTAACGAAGCTAAAAAGAATTACGCACTCCTGTCACTGGTCACAACACTATCGATGAATCAAGAATGGTCTACGGTGGTCTACAGCTTTCGGGAAGCGTCTGAAACATTCGAGACATATCTACAAGAATCTAGAAGCCACGTAAATCGTCTACTAAACACTCGAAAGAGCCAGAAAGTACAAAGTACCTCGATATGAATATAAATACGGGCTAGGCCGCGCGCGAGAATTGTTGTTGTTCAGCGCGCTTGACAGGCGATAACCCATGCGAATAATCCAGCAAGTACTTATGTAGCGAACTAAATCGAAGCGAATGATACGAGCGCAAACTGCATGGAATGTTCTAGTGATTAGTGTTAAAGCGATAATAAGGTGTCTAATTACGAATGATAAATTACGAAATAGTGTAATTCAAAGAATAGCGTTAACTTAAGTAGTGCTAAGTGACTTTGTACATCTGTAATTAAATTCCAGCATTTTAATTAATTCCTTCCACAGCCACGACACGTGACAATATATTACAACCAAAAGTTAAAACGGTACACATAATATTTATTTGCTCAGAATTTGGTTGATTATTATTAAATGAACACTTTAAAACCTAATGATAAAAGTACTTAGTTTTTTTTAATATATATATTTTCACAAAGCAAGTGCTTAACTAGAAATATAAAAATGTTGAAAAGAAAATGTTTTCGCTAACAATAATTTATTGTTCAGATATTTCACAAAAGAATTTATTTCGCATCCTAACATCTTTCATCTACAGTAAACTTTCATCAAATATAAAATTACTCCCTGAGGAGAGGTTCTGCCTCTGAACCAAAACACTGAAGGTGGCTTATATTGGATTGCTCACAGAATTACGCCATCACGTCGATGTAGAAATTTTAAACGGAAAATTGAAATCGTTCAGTCTTATAATATTCAGGCAATACAAATAACATTGATTGAAATAACCGCGCAGCATTAAAGTGTTTAATGGCTTTAAAGAAATACTGGATCGTTCTATCAATTTTTGTGCTTAAATTAGGAAATGGTTTGATTTAAATTTCATCAGAAAATATCGTTCAACAGGAGGTGTGAGGCGTATTTAGGGGGGCCACATGAGAGCAAGTACTCTCTTATGGTGGAAAAAGTCCAAAAGAAGTTTCTGAGATATCTCTACATGAGAGAGTACGGGCATTATCCTTGGCTCTACCCAACCGAGTTTCTCCAGGATATGCTTGGCTACAATAGTCTAGAGACTAGAAGGAATGTGTATTTGATTAGACATTTTTATCGATTGTTGCGCGGTATGATCGATAATCCTGAAATTATGCGGAGCATTGGTTTGTATGTTCCTGATAATTACCTTAGACATCGTCAGCGTAGATTGTTTCACATTCCAATATACAGGACCAACCTGCCGATGGTTATGCCTGTTGGAAGAGCCACAGCTATGCTGAACAATATAGCTTTGTGTATTGATATATTCCATGTGTCTGAAGGGGTTTTCCGAAACAGGATTCTCCTACTCCATTGACCAGATTTAATATGTATGCCTTGAAAATGTATGAACTTAGTTTGATATGTACATAATATTATTAAATACCTTAAATTGAGTTGAATTGAATTAGTATCATTATATATGGGAAATGCAAATGGATGTAACAACTGCAAAAATATTAGTCTACACGGCGTTGACCTCGGAGCCGCACACTAGCTGTATAACTTGTCAATCTACAACGCATTCCTAAATAATTGTATTTGTTAATTTGCGATACTCTAAATTTTTTATGAAAAATATTTACAATTTATTTTATTATAAAGATAATTATAATCAGTTTATTATGAAAACATTATTTATAATTCCTTTATCATAAAAAGTGTATTGTGTATTCAAATCATCTTCAAAATGTTCATAATACATTTATACTTTGTACTCTAATGCCACTCTTGAACCATCCATCAGGTTCAATAACGGTCTTTGAAAAATAAAATAAAATAAAATGCATAATTAATCGAAGCAAAGCTAATTTAATAATACTTATTCTGGATAAATATTGCAAACATTTACAATTCGCGGCAGGACCCGCAGGAGCTTTAGTTTCGCAATTGGTGCAAGTCATATCTCTAAGATCATTTCACATGTGACGTGACATTGCCACAAACAGCCCAATGTGATAATGTTACTTAGTTACTTAGTATTACGTAAGTATTTTTGGGTTGTAGTATATTGAGTTTATAGAATGGTTATACACATATTATTCTAAACTAGCCGTAACTCGTAAAAAATGACGGTATTACACGTCGGTTCCTAAAGATAAGTATTTAATTATCTATAGCCCACACCCACAAAATAGTAATGACGACTTTAATCAAAATATTTTTTTATATTTCCCCTGCCGGCAGTTGGCACTATTTGGCACTGGGCCCTGGTGATTGCGCTGGATCGAACATGAAATGGTTCGCGTCCTTGCTAGGTACTATATGTACTGTATTTTTGACTGCCTTAGAGTTTGCTGGCCCGGGTCGCAAACCCCATCTACGGTCGTTCAATTTCGTTTTTTTAGCAGTGAATTAGATCGAAATTACAGATCTTACACGAAGTTACGGTGACGGATACACAGACAGACGGAAAGACAACGAAATTATTATGTTTAATAATATTACATATAAATAAACAATCTATACATTCTTTTAAATGTTATTACAATACCTTCTTAATTATTAATTTTTATAACTTAATTTAATGTTTCGTTGTGTATATCTTATTTACTTAATCTAATGTCTCACGTTTTTGTATTGTTTATATCTTATTTACTTCATTTAATGTCTTAATATTTATAACTAAATCTAATGTTTCTTTATCTATATTTTACTTATTTAATTTAATGTCTTACACTAACGATTTCATTAATAATAGATATATACATATATGACAATGCCCCCACTTTTAAACACGAGAATAAATTCTCATTTAAAAGTGGGTAAGCGTGTAATATAAATGTGTATTAATTATATTATATTGAAAACACTCTAAGTTTGTACATTTACCAAATAAATTTAATAAAATATGTACCTACATTATAATTTTAACTTGTAAAATTGTACATTTCTCTGATTTAAACATTAAAAATATACGTAAATTTTTAATATAAAAATAGAGGATTTAATTAAGTAAATTTGGCGAGCCAGCCCCCCCGATGTAGGATTGAAAATCACTGTTTCGGAAACAAAAATGACAATTCACCACGAACACCCTTTAGCTGAATCGTTTGAGAACACAGGCTCGTTAATTAAACCAAACTAGACGGTGGATATGGTCCGCGGTCCACACAGGAGCCGAGAATCGCGAGGAGGCTGTGTGCCAAAGTGTGCAAATAATGTTTTGTGCCATTATCGCCGACTACGCTGAAACGCCGCCTGAGGGAATAAGACCAAAATGTTAACAGAAATAGCGGCTCGTTTTATTTACAATTTTTCCTCATTGCTTTGAGTGAGAATTTGTAATAGCTACTAGCTGTGTAAATATGTGTGGTGGAAATTCAAAACTAGCGTCTTATTTGATGACCAAATTAATTAATCAATTCGAAAGACATAGAGAAAAATCTAATTCACGAAAAACACAACTTCACAAATATGAATGTGTTCTTGAATGTATATAATATCTGTTGTATAAATGTATGTCCAAATAAAAATCTTCTTCTTCTTCTTCTTCTGCTTCATCTAGGACTGCGTCCTGTCATTGCTCGGAGCCTGATCCTGGGATACAGATGTCCAGCTATCTCGCCATCTTTTATGCGGTCTTCCTGGGAGTCTGGTACCAGACGGCAGCTTGTTCGCTGCTATGCTCACTACTCTCTCAGTACAAGCTCTCTCCACATGATCTCTCCAGTAACGTCTTCTAGATCTTCCCCATCGGACAATATCCTCGACGTCACAAGTCCTTCGTATTTCGGAATTCCTCACTCGGTCTCGGATTGTCAGTCCCGCAATGGGTCGGAGAGTCTTCATCTCAGTTGTTCTTAGGAGATTTTTTGTTTTGGTAGTGTCAGCCCTTGTCTCGATACCGTACGTCATGATTGGGCGGACACAGGTCTTGTATATCTTCAATTTGCTCTCCCTGAGCATATGTTCGTTATGTTACAAATAAAAATGAATTATTAAATTAATCATGGCGTCCATCTAGCGGTGGCATTGCAAAGTAATTTCAACTACCGTATCAAAAAAGTGGATTGCTCTATGGACAAAAATAAAAATGAATCAATTAATAAAAATAAGAACTACATATAAGGTCGATATATTCACGGAAACATAGAGGGTTGCTATAACTTAGTGGTCAGAGCACCGGCCTCGGAAAGGAGGTGACCTGGGTATATTCGAATCCCAGTAGTAACCTTATATTTTTTCGTGAATTAGATTTTTCTGTATGTCTTTCTAATTGATTAATTAATTTGGTTATTAAATATTTCACAGAACTTTGTTCTGAAAAATTACAACTTCACAAATATGAATGTGTTTTTGAATATATATTATTTGATGACTTCTAGGTTTTACATTCGACGGTAAACGTAGCTCTTTATTATAAAACTAGCTGCTCGTATCCGGCGTTGCACGGGTTAAGGATTAAGTTGAAAATAAATTTATGGGGGTAACAAAGGTTCCATGTTTTGTAATGATTCTAAAACAATGTTTTCATTTAATCAAGGCTTTGATGGATAGAATACCTGAGGAAGAAATTTGGCCTATTTTTTCCGCCGGGAATATGTATACAAAATTTGGGTCCAATCGGTGAAGCGGTGTAGATTTGTACAGAAAATATATCTGGGGAGAGGATGGGTTAGACTGGTGACTGGTCCTGAAGAATAAGTTTGCAAATTTTCAGTCCGATCGGTCGAACGGTACAGATTTGCATTGAAAATATATCATTGTGTGGGGAAGGGGTAAACTAATCCAATTCAAAATGTAATTTTAGAATAGCTTGTTCGTCTTGTGGTTGGGACTCTCGCCTCATGATCCAAAGGACGCGGGTTCGAACCTCACTCCAGACCAACAAGTGAGTCCTATTTTCATAGCACGAGCCTTAAGCTTAATTTGAAAATAATAAAAATATTGATGTGACACGTATTCCGTGTTCGCATATATATTTTTATTTTAAAAAGTTCACAATTTTTTTAAATGTTCAGTAATTTCGTTTTCTGTCTCTCCCGCAACTCCGTAACTTCCTGGACCTAATGGCTAAAAAACGAAATGACACGGCTGGAGAAAGACTCGGACGAGGAAATACGGACCTAACCTAACCTAACCTAACCTAACCTAACCGACATAGTCACCACCGCTTCTCCTTGGGTCGTCAAAAATATACTATATATACTACACGTTGTAAGAGCAGGGCTTAGACAAGACGAGAACCATTAATTTACGCCTCCCTCGTTCGACGCTTGGCAGGTTTTTTTTTATGCGTAAATAAATAATATTTAAATTATATTTAGTGATTGTTCACGAGTGTATAGCTAGTAATTATCAATTATTAACGAAATTGTAATAATTTCTTTCTAAATAACACTTTATTTTGTTAAATTATTTACTAGCGATCCTTACCCGGCGTTGCCAGGGTAACAAATTTGGTTTGTGAGGAAAAGGTGCCATTGCTTTGCAAAACCTCTAAGTAATAAAAATGTTTCCATTTAATCCAGGCAGGAGGTGGGTAGAATATCCCGGAGAGAGGTGGGGAATGACTACATATTTTCATCACAATTGTAAAATGCAACTAAAAAACGCGTGGTTCAGCGCGATTTACTTTTATTTTAGAACACAATCTAATCATAAATAACAAAATAATCAAGATTCTGTAAGATATAAAGAAATTTTTTAAATATAAATTATCTATCATTCACCCAGCTACATGTTTCCGCAACATTTTTTAAATAAGGGTCAAGGTATTTTAATTAATAAAGATTATTAATTACAAAAAAAGAGAAAACAATTTTTACAAAAAAGAAAATTCGGTTCGATTTTTGTAGCCGGAAAGGGCATCGTTTAGATGGATTTTAATATTAAATTTTTAAGCTTTCAAAAACGCTAACTGTACCTTAGTTTTAATTTTTTCTCCATGTTTTGACACATCATTATATGTATATATTAATAGTTGAAGTTAGTAATGAAGTAGTATTGTCTCTTTAAGTGTAAACTTTATTTTCACTGGATTGTCATCGAAAACGTCAACCATATAACCAAATTCATTACCAGTCTTTAATATTCTGCTAATCACAGAATTCGACAGATAATTAGTACTGGAATTGTGGCAATGAAAGGTGACAATTTGTCGAGTTCTGTAATATGTACTACTAGCTGTTCATATCCAGCGTTGCACGGGTTAAGCATTAAGTTTCAAATAATTTTGTGAGGGTAAACAAAGGTTCGATTCGAACGGTATAGATTTGCATCGAAAATATATCATCGAAGGGGAAGAGTTAAAAGAATAGGGGGAAATGTAGCATATGTTACACGCCGAGTCTTTAAGAATAATTTTGCAAATTTTGAGTCCGATCGGTCAAATGGTACAGATCTTTCTTTTTCTTCTTCTTCATCAGCCTTCGTCTTTCTACTGCTGGATATAGGCTGATCTTCCTTATTTTTCAATTCTTCCCTGTTGTTGGCTAATTGTAGCCATTTCTTTCCCCCCACAGCGACAATATCATCGACCCATCTCTTTTGAGGTCTTCCGATGCCTCTTTTATTTTCCCAAGGTCTCCATTTCTGGACTCTGGGAGGCCATCTTGTAGTATCCTGTCTTGCAAAATGTCCTGCCCATTGCCATTTTAGCTTCGCACACGATCCATGATATCCACTACTCTAGTTCTGCGACTAATTTAGTCGTTTCTAATTCTATCTCTTAGGCTTACTCCAAGCATGGATCTCTCCATGGATCGTTGCGTGCATTTGAGCTTTTATACATTTTTCTTTGTAAGAGCCATAGTCTCCAATCCTTACGTCATCACTGGCAGGTACACAGAATGGTACAAATTTGCATTGAAAATATGTCAGGGGGAGGGGAAGGGGTCTGAAAACAGGGGGGAAATGTTGCCTATGTTACCCGCCGGGTCCTAAAGCATAAGTATTCAAAATTTTGATGGAATCGGACAAATGATTTGACAAAAAGTGTGGATTTGTATAG